>PVKU01005210.1:0-37279 GCA_004027475.1 Anoura caudifer
ACTATCCTCAATAAATCAACAAACAAGTGCTAGCAAGGATCTGGTAAAAAGAGAACCCTTTTGCACTGCTGGTGGGAATGCAGATTGGTGCAGCCACTGTGTAAAGCAGTATGTAGTTACCTCAAAAAATTAAAAATGAAACTGCATTATGACCTATTGATTCCACTTCTGGGAATTTACTGGATAAAACCTGAAAAACTAATTCAAAAAAATATATGCACCCTTATGTTCATTGCAGCATTATTTACAACCCAAGGTGAGTGGATAAAAAAACCTATGGTACATTTAGACAATGGAATACTACTTGATCATACTACCTTTTGCAACAGCATGGATGGACCTGGAGCTTATTATGCTAAGTAAAATAAGCCAGTCAGAGAAAGGTAAGTGCCATTGATCTCACTCATATGTGAAATCTAATGAACAAAACAAACAAAATAGAAACAGACTCAGAGACAGAGAACAGACTGAAAGCTGTCAGAGGAGAGGGGGCCTGAGGGGCTAGGAAAAAGGTGATGGGATTAAGAAAAAGAAACCCTCAAAGACACAGGCGTATGGTGACTACCAGAGAGAAAGGGAGTTGGGGGAAGGTAGAAGATGTAAAGGGGGACAAATGGTGATGGAAGGAAACTTGACCTGGGGTGGTGAATACACAATACAATATAGAGATGATGTATTATAAAATTACAGATGAAGCATATATAATTTTAAAAATAAATAAAGTTTAAAAATAAAAAAATATTAAATTCTGTAACTACATATGGCAATGTATTAGCAATGGATGTTAACTAGACTTACTGAGGTAATCATTTCACAAATATACAAATATTGAATCATTATGTTGTACATCCAAAATCAATATAATATATATTGATTATACCTCAAAAAATTGGTTACATAGTCTGGATATACATTATCAGAGATGTGATTTGCAAATATTTTCTCCCAGGTATCACCTGCCTTTTCAATGTCTTTTGTAGAGTACAAGCTTTTAACTTCAATAAAGTCCAATTTATTGATTTTTTTCTTTCATAGATTGTTAAATGTTCTCCACTGGTTTTAACTTCTAGAATAAAATAAAAGCATGTAAGAGTTAACTACGACTACAGAATAATTATGATAACACTATTAATAGCCATTCATATAATTACCTACCAGGTCCTATTTTAAATACTTTACATATATTAAGCCACATAATCATAATAATCCTGTGAAATAGGTACATTATCCTCATTTCATGGCTGAAGAAAGTGAGGCACAGAGAATGTAAATAACTTGCCAAGTTCGCACACCTGGGATGTGCTAAAGTTTGGAGCTGAACCTAGGCAGCCTGGCTCAAATGTCTTCATTCTTAATAAGCACAATGTTATACTGCCTTCCTTAAACAGAATATATTATCACCTTTGATCATTTTAACTTCTATCAAATATTTGACAGAAATTAAAAGGCAGAAAGGATGTAAAAGAGTTGAAGAAAAGGGCATAAATAATAATATCCTCACTTTATAAAAGGGGAAATAAGAAATACTGCTTACAGTTAATGGAACATGAAATAGAATTTTAGGTATACTGGAATTACAAAGATACAGGAAATATCATCAATAAGATATAACTACATAAAATTTGAAGGAGGGTAGAGTAGCAGAAGAGAAGTATAAATGAACTAAAGCCTGATCTTTAATGGCAGGTGATCATCAATAGTTAGTGCCTTTGCTAATGAATCAAGAAATAGTGGCATATTACCTAAAAGTATAGAAGCATCCACCAGAAGACAAAAAGAAATAATTAAAATTGCCTTGCAGCATTTCAAATAAGCTAGTATAGTACCACAGTTAAAAATATAAGCTCTGGGCCCTGGCCGGTGTGGCTCAGTTGGATCATCCCACACACCAGTCAGGGTACATGGCCAGGGCACATACCTGAGATGCGGGTTCAATCCTTGGTCTGGGTGTGTACAGGAGGCAACTGACAAATACTCCTCTCACATCAATGCACATGCGCGTGCTCTCTCTCTCTCTCTGTCTCTCTCTTCCTCTCTCTTAAAATCAATAAAACACACCCTCAGGTGAGGAATAAAAATAAATATAAAATAAAAATATAAGCTCTGAATCAAAACTTCCTGAACTCAAACCCCATTCCTCCCCTGCGTATTGATAGCAGTATTAAAGTAAGTTACTCAATTTCTTTTCTTCAATTTCTTATCTGAAAATAGTTATATGCTGAAAACAGTTAATTCATATTGACATTAGGAGAATTAAAACAGTTAGTACATATTAGATCTGTGACTGGTCCACATTAAGCCCTAAATATTAACAATTAGCTATGAATTAGAGGCAAAAAAGCACACACACACATAGCAGGTTTACATTTGGCTCTTGACTTACTTAGCCAAGAATATTTTCAGTAGTGAGTTTGCACTCAGAGCAGAACAGATGTGGCGTAACTCAGCCCAACCTCCACTGGCCTCTAGAGACATGCACTACCAGTAAGTGGGCAACATAAGGTCTTGCCATATGCGGCGAGATCAATTGTTATGGTTCCATTTCTCTTTTATGCTCAGGGCTTACCTTACCAGTTTGGGAAGAAAAAGGCCTAAGAAGCTATGCACTCTAATGGGAAGAAATTACAAACATCTGGGTTCCTGCTGCTTCTTGAGCCAAACCCAGTGCCAGAAAGGTCATAACTCTATCTAAGGGAAGAAACCAGAATCAATGTCCAGATGATCCTGAACAGCCATGCTTCTTCCCCCAGCTTTCTAGCAATGGGAAGATGGTTTTTCCATATGACCTCTGTGGAGTAGAACTGGGATTCTGATCACTGTGGAAGACATTAAAAATCAGGGTCCCTACCACAGATCTCATCAGCTCTTTAGGAAAAAAACAACACATATAAAATCATGCTGAACTTCACCAGACAAGATAAGGGGGAGGGTAAAATAAATATGCAGAATTTTGCAAAATGAAACAGAACAATTAGTGCTTGAAAAAGAATTAGATCATTCTGTGATAAGATAAAGATGCTTAGAGAATACTGGATTTAAGTTGGGTGGAAAGAATTTAAAAAGCATTCTAAGAAAAGAAATAGAATGAGCAAAAATAGTAAAGCAGCAATGCAAAAGGAGACATTAAGCAACATAAGTACTCCAGCTTGACTGAAGTAAGAGGTTTCCATGAACTACCCTGCGAAAGGCCAGGGAGAACCTGGAGTCTTTGGGTGTACGTATATGAAGGAATAAGATATTTTTAAAAGCTTCATCTCCTTTCTTTCTACACTTACTCTCTAGATGACTCAATCGGTCTCATGGTTTCCAATGTTACCTCCCTATGTTGATGACTCCCGAACTTCAGTCTAGTACACCCATGTGAACCTAACAGTCTCGCTCCACTTGGATGTCAAGCAGGAACCACAAAACTTAGCATACGCAAAGCTTAATTCCTGGAAAACCCTGCCAAACCCATTCTCTCAAAGCCACCTTCATCTCAGTTAATGGTAACTTTGTTATATCTGCTCAGGCCAAACACCTTCAAATAATTCTTGAGTCTTCCTTTCCCCTCACATCTAATCCAAAAGAAAGTTCTATTGGCTCCAACTCAAATACACCCCAAACCAGAATACTTTTCACTGCTTTCACTGAGATCTGAGCCACCATGATCTCTGAGTAAGATTTGTGTTGAAGCCATTACCTCCCTATTTCCTCTTGTTTTTCAATATAGTTGCCAGAATAACTTTGTTACCATGTAAGTCAGATCATGACACTTGTATATGAAAAACCCTCCAAAGGCTAGCCATCTCATTCAGAGTAAAATCCACACGCCTAACTGTGACCTACAAGGCCCTACTCAATCCATATTTTCTCACTCAAAACCTCTCCCCCAACACCTACCTTGTTTCCTACTACTCGTCTTCAAGCTCACTTTGCCCCTCCCAATATCCATGCTTGCTCCCACGGTCCTCTGCACCTGCTGTTCCCTTTGCCTGGAACCCCCTTCCCCAGATATTCACTGCGTTCCCCACCTCACTTCCTTCAAGTCTTTACTCACATGCCACCTTTACAGAGGGCCGTCCCGGCCACGTAACCCAAATGCCAGCCTTTCACCCTTGATTCTCTCTCTCTCTCTCTCCCCTTCATTTATTTTTCTCCTTTGCAATTTATCACTTTCTCACAAAGTATGTATTTTGCTAATTTGGTATTCCTTCACCTCATAGACTATTATAAACCACCAGAATTTATAAATTTCTTCTTGTTTACTATATCTTTATGACCTAAAGAGTCCTTGGCACAAAATAAATACTCAGTAAATGTGTTAAATAAATGAAAGAACATGGCAATGATGAACAAAATACATAGAAAAAGAAGAAATTATAGAATACCGTATTTTCAAAAACATTTGTTGAGTACCATGCATGTTGCAAGGCTCCTTGGGTATACAAAGATGAAAAAGACAACGGTGGGACAGAGAAACAAATATAATCCAAAATACATATTTACAGTTTTCATGTGAGAGTTACAAAGAAAATGGTATAAGGACTTGAGAAAAACTTCTATTGGTAGGGAACTACTGCAGCAATCTAGGTACCAGGCCCTATATCAGATAAAATACAATAAAAATGGAAAGGAAAGGGTCAGATGTGATGATGATCATAACAGAGGACAGAAATAGCTGGTAGGATTTTGTGGTTAGTTAAATAGGGAGAGGAAGACCACTAAGTGTCAAGCTTAGGGAATGACAAGAATGGTAGTGCCCCTTAGAGAGAGAGAGAGAGAGGGAGAGAGAGAGAGAGTGAGAGAGCGAGAGAGCGAGAGAGCGAGAGCGAGAGCGAGAGAGAGAGAGAGCGAGAGAGAGAGAGAGAGAAAGAGAAAGGAAGAGAAAGGAAGAGAGAGAGAGAGAGGTTTAAAAGTGGATGGAAAAATGATAAGCCTGGACTTAAATACATTATGACTGAGGTAACAGCAGACCATGTAAAAAGAAAATTTCAGGACACAGTTCCAGACTCAGAACTTCGACTCAAGGATAAGATATATAGACTTATAAGTTATTTTTTCATAAAGTGGTAACTGAACGAAAAAAAGGTGAGATTTCTAAGCAAAAGACTTAAAGGCAAAAGCAAAGGGGAATAGATAAACTCAGAGACACCCAAGGAACTGTCTTTAAAGGGCATTAGGAAAGAGGTAAGAAGAATGGATAAGAACAGAGATTAATTGAATATAAAAACCTATACCAATCAAATATTTTACCTCCACCTACACAGCATACAAGGAGCCTAATATTCACCCTCAGCCAATAGTAGTAAGAGGGTAACTCTCCTTTGTGGCAAAGATGGCCAACTGTCAACAAAAATTCATACATCTCCTTCCACAGTATAGAGTTGTCCCCAAGAAGTAATTGCTTAGCCAAAAACATCATTTCTCAGGCCCTCTTGTATCCAGGTTGGACCATGTGATTACCTTTAACCAATGAAATGTAAGGAGAAGTGATGTGTCATTTCCTTGCCACAGAACTTAAAAAGTGCCTTCTCCATTCTCTCTTCACCTTCTACTAGCAAAAGACAGAGAATCACAGGCATTTTGAGGAAGGGAAAATCACAAGACAGAAGGCATTCAGGCACTAAATCATCACTTCAAGGAAAGCTGCCTACTAAGAGGTAAAACCTTCACTGCACTATTAAACAAATGAAAAATAAATTGCTATTTTGTTAAGCTACTGAAATGTTCAAGTTTACTTGTTCTACCAACCAGCATCCTTATTAACTAGAGCCCTTTATTTAAATGAAAGAAAATAGGGAGAGAGGGAAATATATCACCAGAAAATTTAATTTTATTCTATAGTTTTAGCAACCTAGAAACAGGCTTTCTTCTTTGTAGCATTTGGAAGACCAGCACCCTGACAGTCAGCTTTCTGTCCATCCACACCAAAGGAAAGCCTGCCAGCAGGCATGTCCATCAGACAAACATACAGATGAAGTACTAAGTAGTCAGAATGGGAGAAACATGAATAATTACTACCAAGAGGTCAGATATGGTAGACTAAATTATTCTTGTGGAAATAAATAAATAAATAAAATTCTGTGGTACCTTGTCTTCTGCAGCTAGTAGCAACCAGCTCATGCTTTTAACATTCTGCCTTGAAATTTCCTTACCCGCTAGTACAGCTTCATTAGTTATACTTTTATCTCCCAGGTTGCTTCTGACAACAGTTTTATCAAATGTTTTGCTGCTACATAACAGTTTGCCATTTTTCTCAGCCTCCTCTATCATTTTTCTTGCTCACCACTCAGTCCCAAAGCCAACGACATGTACTTTTAAGTTTTTGTTACAGCAGCCCCCCACTTCTAGGTACTCATTTTTATATTAAACTCCTTTTTGAAACATGAAACCACGTCAGTGGCATACAATAAATGAGCACATATTTCTCACTTAGAAATAAATTATTTAGGTCAACGGGGGCAGCCCTGCTTCAAGCTGTAGATCTGACGTCTTCTTCATGTTTCTCATATCTGGGGCTTGATGGTGAGCAACAGGTGCCTGAAAAATGTTTTATTATGAAAAGGTTAGAAACTTCCAGAGGGGCAAGTGGAAACATTTAATTCCTCTTAAGGCCTGGGCCCAAAACTTGTGCACTGTCACTTCTGCCCACGTTCTTTTGGCCAAAACAAGTCCCAAAACCAAGCCCAACATTAAAGATCAAGGGAGGGGTGGGAAGCATACTCCTCTCATAGAGGTGAGGGAAGTGAGGACTTGCTGAACAGTTATATAACCGGTCACAATCCATCCTCTTATACACAAAACACTGCTTCTATGCAGCAAAAGTTAGTATAAGAATCAAAAGAAAAACTAGAAATTATAATTATCAAAGATTGGTAGAAAGATAGGAGAGGGATGGGGAATAATGTAATTTAATTAAATCTTCATCTTTTATAAAAGGGAGTAAACAGATATTTAATCAGTCAGATTGTAGGTTGAAGCATGTAATTTTAAATTACCTAAAAAACAAAATACCAAAACATTTCAAAATGTCTGTTTCTAGGGGTAGGCCTCACAATGGGAGGCAAGGAATGAGAAATTGTTGCTGTCCATCAAAGTAATTTTGTACTACATCTTTTTATCTTATTCATGTATTTCTCTAATTAAGAAAAATAAATTCCTACTAGAAACTTCTTGCTTAAAGGCTAGGTTTTAGGGATGTAAGAATCTTCATGTATATAAATTGACTACTATTGGAGAAATTCTGTATCCTTCAAGTGAATAGAAAATTTGTTACAATTATCATCATAGTGTAAAAGCAGAAGTCTCCCTCTTAATATTCAATACAAATGAAGCAGTTCACACTTCTAGAAAATCCAGTTGAGATTCTTTTAATATATTTTATTGCTTATGCTATTACAGTCATCCTGATTTTCCCCCTTTGCCCGCCTCTACCTGACAGCCCCATTCCCTCCAGCAATACTCACCTTAGTTCATGTCCATGGGTCATGTATATAAGTTGTTTGGTTACTCCATTACCTATACTGTTCTAAACATCCCCTTTCTATTTTGTACCTACCAATTTGTGATTCTTAATCCTGCACCTTTCCCCTCATTTGCCCCCTTTTCCCTTCCAACTGGTAACACTCCAAATGATCTCTGTTATCTCTGATTCTGATCCTGTTCTGCTCATTTGCTTAGTTTGTTACTTGGATTCAGTTATTGATAGTTATGAATTTATTGCCATTTTAATGTTCACAGTTTTTCCTCTTTTTCTTACATAATTCCCCTTAATATTTCATATAGTAAGGGCTTGGTGATGATGAACTCCTTTAGCTTTACCTTGTCTGAGAAACACTTTATCTGCCCTCCCATTCTAAATAGAATTATTTAGAATAATCTTGGTTGTAGGTCCTTGCTTTTCATCACTTTGTATACTTGTTGCCAGGCCTTTCTAGCCTGAAGTTTCTTTTGAGAAATCAGCCAACAATCCTATGGGAATTCCTTTGTAGGTAACTCTCTGATTTTCTCTTGTTGCTTTTAAGATGCTCTCTTTATCTTTAGCCTTTGGCATTTTAATTATGATGTATCTTGGTGTGGTTCTCTTTGGGTACATCTTGTTTGGGACTCTGTACTTTCTGGACTTGTATTTCTATTTCCTTTGCCAGATTGGGGAAGTTTTCATCACTTTTTCAAATAAGTTTTTGATTTCTTGCTCTTCCTCTCCTCCTTCCAGCACCGCTATGATCCAGATGTTGGTACATTAAAGATACCCCAGAGGTTCCTAAGCCTATCCTCGTTTTTTTTTTGGATTCTTCTTTACTGTTGTTCTGAATGGATGCTTTTTCCTTCCTTGTGTTCCAAATCATTGATTTGATTCTCAGGTTTATTCTCTCCACTGTTGGTTCCCTGTAGATTTTTCCTTATTTCACTTAATTTAACCTTCATTTCTGCCTGGGTCTTTTTTATGCTGTTGAAGTAGCCACTGAATTCCTATAGTATCCTGATGACCAGTGATTTGAACTGTGCATCTGATAGGTTGCTTATCTCCATTTCATTTAGTTTTCTTTTTTCCATTATTTTTTTAAATTGTTGTTCAAGTATAGTTATCTGTCTTTTACTCCCATCCCAGCCCAGCCCCCTCATTTAGTTCTTTTTCTGGAGTTTTGTTCTGCTCTTTCATTTTAGCTGTATTTTGTCTCCTCGTTTTGGTAGCCTCTGTTTGTTTCTGTGTAGTAGGGAGAGCTGCTTTGACTCCCAATCTTACTGCACCTGTTAAGTGGTATGGGGCATAGCCTTAGGTAATAGCCAGGGTGGGGCAACCTGTGTTACTGTGAGGGCAGGCTCACAGAGGGGACATTGCTGCTGCCTGGCCTCTGGAGTTTTGCCCAGGAGGAAGCTATCCCCCCACTTGGACTTCACTTTCTCCCCCTGGGCCACTGGTGCACTTCCAGCTGTTGTTCTGCTGCTGAAACGCAGAGGGGGTGGGTCTGCATGAGTCCTAAGCCCATTGTGGGCCCTTTAAGAAGCACCACCCCAACTCCCACGGGTTTTTACAACCAGAAGTTATGGGGACTTATCTTCCTGGTGCTGGGACCCTGGGCTGGGTGGTCTGGACGAGGGCTGGGATCCCTCACTCCTGAGGTATCCCTCCTGTTTTTCATCCACCACACATGAGTGTGGGACCACCCATACCCACCTCCCTGCCTCTCTGCACCACTCCATGTCTCCACACCTCTCTGTACCTCTGCCCATCCTACCCACCTAGATGAATGTGGCTTCTTTAAATTCTCGGTTGTCAGACTTCCACACAGCTCATTTTTCTGACTATTTTGGGTGATATTTGCTTTGTAGTGTAGCTGTATTTTTTTTTGCTATAGTTGTGCATGGAGGTGAGGCATGTTTACCTATGCCTCCAACTTGACCTACAGATGGTAAATTCTTCTATTTAGAAATTTACTCAACATCAACGTAGCTTTTAAAAAATCTTTATCTCATAAAACATACTTATAAAATTTAATACTTAAGTGATCTGTTGCTGCTAAGACAATGTCATGAATATAATCCACTGAAGAGTGTATAAGTACAATAAAAGCAAAGCAGAAAACAAACATTAATAGATTATATCATTTAGAAAATAATTAATGCAGACTAAGGGTAGAAAATACAGGTCTTTCAGGTCTACAATTCCTTCAGGACACAGCAGACATCACATGTGGCATTCTTCCCAGCAGAACAAGGGAGCAATCTCAAAATCCTTTTAACACAGTTCCGCTCAGCCTCCAACTGACTAGAGCTAGCATGTTTAATGAAACTCCTTTGCCTTAGAGCACAGGTGGCAAACACAAGGCCCTCGGGCCCAATCCGGCCCTCTACCTTGTTTTATCTGGCCCAGCACCTTGTTTCTACCTGGTGGCAGCACCAAGCTCCTTGCCCCTACTTAAGGAGTAGTTATATTTATACCATCCTAAAATTACATTTGGCCCTTTACAAGGCTGATGTGGCCCCCAGTGAAAATGAGTTTGATGCCCCTGCCTTAGAGCAAAGCAACACTCCAGTTAATCTTTATTGTATGAAAGTGTACTTCATTTCTCCTGTTCAGCACCTAATGGGCTAAAAAGGGTTTTCCAAAGGATTAAATAAAATTAAATATTATATTCTGCAATGAGAATATTGTAGTAATTGAATATGAAATATGTCAAAGTATTATGGCTATTCAACTAGTATGACCAGAAAGCATTTGATGGATATTCCAGTAGGAAGGGAAGCCAGAGACTATCAGAAGACTATTCAACAACCATCTAAAAGATCAGTTATCGCTTAGGCCATTTTTGTTCAATACAGAGTTCTAGGTATCTCTAGATAAAAGGTCACTGAGCCATGGTATCTACTGTACTAGATAAAATTGCTGGCCCACACCCTGTTCTGAAGAAATCGCCTTGCTCTCTTCATCCTAATCTCCATAACAATCAGTCCAAACCATTTAGCACATTAGTCCATCCTTGTGAATGCAGCTAATTGGACTAGGGCAGGAACACTTGGCTTTAAAGCAGCCAATAAATAGGAATGTCATCAACTTTTGTGGCCTATCTTCCAAAAACAACCCAATCAAATTCTCTCAAAAATTTCAACTGGAGACAAAGAACAAAATCACATATGAAAGTGAATACTGGAGCTAGAAGATATTGTAAACTAGTAAGGGCCAGCAGTTTGGGGCCCTATATAAAATAAAAATAAAAATAAAAATAAAAATAAAAATAAAAATAAAAATAAAAAAGGAAGCCTGCTGAAAGGAGGAAAGACTAGGGTACCTTGAGAGATGAAAAGACCTTAGTCCCTGTTTTTGGTTCCCCTTTCTTATTCCTGTGAAACTCAGGTATGCTCTGATGCATGATTATGGATGTTCTCAAAACTCCCTGTAGTTATGTTAAAAAAAAAGAAAAAAAAAAAGACAAAGTCCCCTCATTTAGTTAAGCTAGTTAAGGAACCCATTTAAAGTAATTACTTAGAGATTGTGCACCTTGAGTATCAGTGCCTGAGAGCCCACTGTGGGATAATGCCTATAATGTAAGTTGTACAACCCCAACCAAGATAAAATCAGCTAATTCCTGATTTTAACTAAAAGTCAAAGAAACTTATTGGCTGAATGAACTGCACCAGAGATAGCAACATGCAATCTGTACCATATTTTTAGCAAGAAAGGTACCTCTAAAAACACCCATCCTCTTGAATAAAAGGCAAGATATTAGTAATTCAAGTTAATGGCAAACCTTTTTTCCTTAAACTCTAAATGGGATGAATGAAAAAAATAGTTCTGGGAGTGGACTTAAAACACAGGACTTAGATAACATGGCTAGCTATTGGAACACAAAGTGGACCCAGCCCACATGTATGAGAGCTCCTTGGCAATTTGATGTCCTGCAAACTAAATCTGGTTTTCTTTTGTCCACAGAAAAATTTTAATGTGAATTGTAGGAGACCATTCTGCATGGCGTGGGCCCAGCTCCCACTAGGAGATGCACAGGACCCACACCCTCGGCTGGGTTCTCCCATGGGGAATCAGGCCTGCAATGTGCCTAGGTTGCTTTGAGTCTTGCTTTTGCTAAAAACTCCCTCACCCTGAATTGAGACAGCAAGTGCTTATTGTAACTTCCTAAAATCCATGCTAATCCTTCCTAGGATGAGAGTAACCAGATCGACCACTTTTCCTTTCTTCATTTGCAAATATCCTTCTTCTGTGATGTGATTAGTGGCATTGGCTCCTTTGTTGGCTATAAAAGGTAACCACCTAAAGCGAACCTGTGCATAGTAAATGAGGACCATCATGTAATGTGGGGAGAAACCCAATAAAGGCCGGTCACGGCAAGGGCCAAGGCTTTTGCTCCCCTTGAGAGAAAAGCCATGCTGAGGGCCAGTGTCTGCTTCAGTGAATGAGCAAGCAATCAATGCATTTCATCTTTTAAAAAATCAGTGTTTTAGCTCCTCTTGAAAATCTAGGAAATCTAGGAAAATCTAAGAAATCTAGGGTCTACTTCCCCACTGGGGGAAGTTTCCTCTGGTAAGCCAAAATCCTCTTCATTCTCTATTACACTGCTCTTCTCTCACTGCTCCTGTCTTCTTTAGGAAATAAACTATCAATCCCTGCTTTGTTGATATAGACCTTCCAATTCATAAACATGCACAATCAACTTGTGAGTGGCTTGGTCAGGAAAAGTTCTGGTATTAGTAACACAGTACACCTGGGGAAAAGACCAATGACTTGGTCCTTTGTCCTGCACCCAAGCTCACCAATGCAGACTTACCCTACCCTAAAGACAAGCTTCCTTCAGTCCCTTATTTTTTTCCCCTGTAATATGACCTCACTAGGAACCATTCCAATCCATCAGACAAGGGAGGAGAGAAGGGGATCATGTTCCCAGTCCTATTCTCCCAGGAGGCTCCTGTGCCTTTAAATAAATTTCTGGATGCCTGATAACAGATGACTAGAAGAAAGTTATGTCATCTCCACCTGCCAACAGTGTCTGAAACCCATACCTTACTCAGAAAAACACATTTTTTCCAAGAAATGTTTGAATTTAGGCAATTTGTATATTTATTGGTAGCCGTGAAAACCTTCTTATGATGTAGCTAATAATAAAAGTTATATTTTTAAAACTATTGTTTGTCAAGGCGAGAAGCAATAATAAAGAGGAAGCTACAGCAAAAAATATATTTAACAACTTAACTGGAAAAGGCACTAAGTTTAGCATGTTAGAAAAGGAGGTTTATAAGAATACTGAACATTTAATTTCCCTCCAGAAAAATACATGAACAAGAATAAAGACATCTTTATAAAAGAATCAATCATAAGAAACATGAAAACAGAACAAACCTTTTACCATCAATAGGCACGTGTATCAAACCACCAGAACACATATCCATCTTGACATTATAGTCTTATCCATTTGTTGCCTGGGTTTCAAATCCAAATAAGCATGGGTAGTTGCTATAGTGACAATATGCCAGTTTGGAACCAAGAGCTTAGTAATACTGAGTACTTATGAGCTTCGTAACATCGGTACTTCCTCCCACACTTTGAATCATAGCTCAGACATTATAACTTAACAAAATGTGATTTAATTCTGTCCTTTAGAAGTTAATTTTGTTACTACACCAAAAATAGTTTATACTTTATCAAGTATAATATAAATAAATGTCATAACAGATAATCTAACTCATCAAACATGGTAAGAATATACAAACTCAATAAATATTTAATTAATATTAAAGATGTTGGCTTAAAAAATAAATTGTATGACATCATTGGGATTTACTGTTTTATTATTGTAACTGGAAAAGACCGTATCTTATCATTTCATGTCCTAGCTCACTGTCATTAATTGTATTCCTACCATCCTTCATTTAAAAGTTAAAGTTATGTCCTGGCTCGTGTGTCTCAGTGGATTGGGTGCCAGCCTGAGAACCAAAGGGTTGCTAGTTTGATTCCCAGTCAGGGCACATGCCTGGGTTGCAGGCCAGGTCCCCAGTAGGGGAGTGCAAGAGGCAAGCACACATTGATGTTTCTCTCCCTCTCTTCCTCCTCCCCTTACCCTCTGCCTAAAAATAAATAAATTATTTTTTAAATAATAAAAAATAAAAGTGAAAGTTAAGTGCTGGAAACAGCCCAAGTGCCAATCAGTAAATGAGTGGATCAAAAAACTGTGGTATATTTACACAATGGAATACTATGCAGCAGAAAGAAAGAAGGAGCTCCTACCCTTCCCAAAAGCATGGATAGAACTGGAGAGCATTATGCTAAGTGAAATAGGCCAGGCAGTGAAAGACAAATATCATATGATCTCACCTATAAGTGGAACTAAACAACAAAACAAACAAGTGAGCAAAATATAACCAGAGACATTGAAATTAAGAACAAACTGACAGTAACCAGAGGGGAGGGGGGAGAGGGATAACAGGGCAAAGAAGGGGAAGGTTCATCAAGGAAAATGTATAAACGACCCATGGACAAAAACAATGGGGGTGGGAGAATTGGAGACTGAATGTGGAGAGGGGGTGGGTAGGGCGGGGGAGGGGAGAGTAATGGGGGAAAATAGAGACAACAGTAACTGAACAACAATAAAAAATAAATATTAAAATAAATTTTTAAGCAATCAGAAAAAATAAAAGTGAAAGCTAAAATTCAAAAACATTAAGAATTTTATTTTATAGCAGATTAATGTATTTTTATTTCCTTTAAGAACTATTCCTAGCCCTGGCTGGTGTGGCTCAGTGGATTGAGCACCTGCAAACCAAAGGGTCGCCACTTCAATTTCCAGTCAGGGCACATGCCTGGGTTTTGGACCAAGTCCCCAGTAAGGGGCGCATGAGAAGCAACCACACATTGATGTTTCTTTCCCTTTCATTCTCTTTTCCTTCCCCTCTGTCTAAAATTAAATTTAAAATTTTTTAAAAAGAACTATTCCTAATAATTAAAGACTAATTATTAATGATATCCAGAGAAGGTAATTTGTTGCTATTAAAATATAAAAATTATGAAAAAAATAGTCTCAAATCCATCAAAGAATATTTTCAGATTTTCAAAAAATCAGAGACTGGAAACCCTTATATAGGGTGTGATAAAAGTAGGTTTCTAATTATTCATATGAAAAATAATACAATAATTAATAAGTAATAATCTAAGAATATACTCTTTCATGTACTCACAGCTCCATAAACCTATTTTTGCCACATTCTGTATATTGCAGATAGGAATGGAAAATGGTGTAGCCACTTTGGAAAATAGTTTGGCAGTTTCTCAAAAAGTTAAACATAGAACCAACATACAACCTATCTCTTTCACTCCTAAGTATTTACCCAAGAGAAATAAAAACACATGTTCACAAAAGACTTGTACATGAAGGTTCATAGACATGTTATTCATAATAGCTAAAAATGATAAACTAAATGTCCATCAACTGGTGACTGGGTAGACAAAAAGAAATCCTTGCATTGGAATAATACTCAGCAAGAAAAAAGGAATACATTGCTGGTACATGCTAAATTATGCATGAACCCCAAGAACATGAAGTCAGACATAAGAGATAACATAAGAGAGACAAGAGATTCCATTTATACAAAATGTTCATAAAAGGCAAATTTAACCATACAGTGATGTTTCTCTCCCTCTCTCCCTCCCTTCACCTCTCTAAAAAATAAACAAATAAAATCTTTTTTAAAAACAGACAAATTTATAGAGACAAAGTGTATTAGTACTTACCTGGAGGTAAAAGTGGGGATTACCTATAAATGGGCATGGGGAATCTTATTAAATGAATGAAAATATTCTAAAACTGATTTAAAGTGATGGTTGTACCATTTTGTAAAATTACTAAAGACCTCTGAGTTGTGTACTTGAAATAAGTGAATTTTATGATACACAAGATGTTTCTCATAAAATCACTTCAGTTTTTTTCTTTAAAGTTAGAGAACATCAGGGCTGCCAAAACTCTCCATTTGTATAGATGAAAAAGTGAGGCCCCAAAAGATTTAGCAAGTTGGTTAAAGGTCACCAGCTAGATCATGGAGAAAGCAAAAAAGAAAAGAGATCAAAATCCAGGTTCACCCTCTCATCAGTCCAATATTACATCTACTAAAAAATGTTCAAAGAATTTTTTAAATTATAATTACTATGTAAAATTCTTTGAGAGGTGTTGTAGAAGCATCCAAATTTGAAAAACAAAAAGAATGATTAAAGCATACCCAAAATCCATGAGTACACAATGATGTTCAAAAAATAAAAATAAAAGCTATAAAAACTCATTTGTCACTCTTTGGAGCAATGTTACTTTCAAAATTGGTAAGAACAGAAACAGAATTAAGCATTTTTTTCTGTCTTTGCAATAGCAGCTGTATTTCAGGGTAACTAAATGTTACCAGTTTATGAAATAAAACTTCTCTACAGAATACAAACTCTTAAATATAGATGAAATGAAAGAATTAGATCATTTTGAAACTCAATAAATCATTATTCAGACAAGAATTATCAATTAGTGTCAAGACCATTCAGTGAACGAATGATGGAGGCTGGACATTTGTAGAAAACCAAAATAGCAACTCAGAGTACTTTGTCTTAAGGAGAAAAACAAAACATATCACGTTACATGAGGGAGATCAAGATGTCACAAATCTAGTCAAGTGTTTAGCCTTATGTCCAGGTTTATTAGAAATGCAAGGACTACAAGAGTAAGCTAAACACCAATACAAAGTAGTCAAACAATTACAGAAGGTGAGATGTTCTGCAGGAAAATAAGCCTAGCCTCTTTAGCTAGTCAGAGAAAGAAAAAGACTGGTTAGCGGGCGACTACTTTAGATTTTAAAAGTCTTGAAATACATAAGCAAAAACAAGTGTGGTCCCTAATCGGATCCTGTTTGGATAAAGGACATCTGGGAGATAACTGGATAAACTTAAAGATGGAATATTCGATAACATTAAGAAATTATTTTAAATGATATTTGTTATATAGTAATATGCTTTTATAGATATGCACACTAAAGTAGATAGAAGTGGCAGATTTAGATGTCTATGGCTCACTGCAAAATACATCAATGAGTTTAAGATATAAAAATATCAAAATGCCAAGTCCTACTTCCCAATGCACTACTGTTTCCCTAAGTGCTCATTAATTTACGCAGAAGATATAATAATTACATAGAATTCTTGCAGACAGGTTCAGAGAAGTGACCTACCATGAATGTTAGCTTTTTTAAAAAAACAGGTACTGAGCTGAAAAGAACTGAGGTAATGAACACAATATTGTTGGCCACGTGGCACATGCAAGGTACGAAAAAGCATCAAAGCAGCATGAACAGAGAGATCTTTGCCCTCAAAGAACTAAGGTTATCTAACAGAACAGCTTCTTGGTGTTTACAAGAGAACAAGGCTGTTCCAAGATCACAGTTAAGGCTTTGAAGTGGGCAGCCTTACTAAAGCAATCCTCAATTATTACATAAAGTCATAAGCCTTTCTGACTTCACCACCCATTAAAGCCAGTTAACTACTGTGATGAAGTTAGGGGACACTCTCTGGAGAATCCTTCTCTCAAGCTAAAGAAAACTTTTACTATAACCACCAGCTTCATTTCTACCAGGGCCCTAAAAATCTCAGAACTGGGAATTAAGAGTCTCCTTCAAACCCTGGAGAACAGACTCATATCCAGCCAGCCAATCTCATTAGCCTTATTCCCCCTCATCCCTCTAAACCCAAAGGGTGGCGCTGTCCTCAATCCTCCCCTACACAACCAGGTGTGCGCTAAGACCTATTTGCCAGGTCCGACCCAGAGGGAAGGTCCACGTGCGACTTCATCCAACACACGTGCCACTCTCCCGACATAGCCTGTCCGGGTACGCACACGAAAGGTCCGGTCCCCGTCCTTAGAGGCTCTCTTTGAAACCTAAAAATACTCTGAGCAGGTGTGACCGCTGAGAAAGACCCTGCATGCTAGCACTTCAGCTCTAAGTCTCCAGCCCAGCAACTGACAAACGAATAATAAGAGAAGCGTCACGACCCCTGGCACTAACCCGGTTTCTACCACTTCTATCGCCTGATCGCCCAAACTCCACCGAACTCCACCGCCGCAGTGTGGCGGGAAGAGCTGCTCAGAACCAGAACCACCCACACTTCCCGCTCCGCCCGGCCAGCGTGCGTCAGGGGTCACGTGCAGCATCCCCCCTCCCTACCGGCAACCGGGCGCTTCCCTCTTCCGGAAGTCGCTCCCATCAGCGCCGAGTCCCGCCCACTACGGGCGACGTCAAACTAAGCTTCTACCACGGCGCTGCCTCCGGCTCCAGGCGTGGGGAGGGCCGCGGCTTTCTTACAATAAATCTTGCTGCTTCCGGACCCTTAAACATTATAGACGATGGTTTTGAAGCTACTGCGTGTGCAAGTCTCGGAGACGCGTGAGTAGAGTTTGAGAGCCGAGAAGCTAGTTATCTGAGGACAGCCTCCACAGAGGCTTCTCCCCCTCTCCGCAACTTGTGCCGCA
The DNA here is from genome assembly GCA_004027475.1 of Anoura caudifer. NCBI lineage: Eukaryota > Metazoa > Chordata > Mammalia > Chiroptera > Phyllostomidae > Anoura > Anoura caudifer. The sequence goes on from PVKU01005210.1 coordinate 17,982, forward strand.
CTTGGTTCTGCCGAGACCCACGACGGTTCCGCCCCCTTCTTCCTTGTCATTGATGTTGTTGTTCTTGTCAGTGCCGCAGCCCCGACCGCCGGGAGCTCGAACTCGAGCCGGGGCTGCCCGGGCGGCGCGGTGGCGGCGGCGGCAGTGGCTGCGGCTGCAGCAGCTGCAACGGCTGCGGGGGTTGTTCCGGAGTCTGCGGGGGCGACCGGGGACCGGCAGCCATCGGCGGGGCCGGATGGCTCTCTGCGGGCAGGCGGCTGGGGCCGCGTCGCTGCCTAGCGAGCTGATCGTGCACATCTTCTCCTTCCTTCCCGCGCCCGACCGGCTGCGGGCCTCGGCCTCCTGCTCGCACTGGCGCGAGTGCCTCTTCTACCCGGCTCTCTGGCCCCAGCTCCGCATCTGCCTCCGGGTCTCACCCACGGAACAGCCTCGACTCGAATTCCTCATGCGCAAGTGCGGCTGGTTCGTGCGAGAGCTGCGCGTTGAGTTCGCTGCTGAGAATTACCTGAGCGGAGGCGGCGGCCCGGGCGACGGAGGAGGCGCGGACACCGGGACTGGCGGGGAGGAAGTCGAGGCCCTGCAGCTCTCAAACCGGTGGCTGGAAGTGCTGCGCACCTACTTGGAGCTGGTGCTGTGCGTGCTGGTCAGCATTCGGAACAACAGGTAGGTTCGTCGTAACCCGCCCACCCACCCTCCTTTCCCTTCCGCGGGGCTCAGAGTCGCTCCTGGCTCTCACCCAGAAATAGATTCAGCAAGGCTATGCCCGGCCCGCTTCGAAGCTTTCTTCAGTGGCTGGGGGGTGTCAGTTATAATTGGGTGATTTCATCGAGACGGGAGGGCACAACGGGACTCACCGTACTACTTTATAAACAGTGATGCACTTGGTGTTTATCACACATCCCTCCTGGCGCCTTCCAGACAATGTCTCATTCATCCTCTCGGTGGCGTTGCGATGGAGCTGACAGGCGCCGTCAATATTCATTTTACAGAGGGGAGAGCTGAAGCTTGGAGGATGAGGCCTGCGAGTCTTGGGAGAAATAAAAACGTAACTTAGTTTTTCTGACTCTGAACCTGTCCATTCAAAGTAAATAGATCGTGGTGAGGTAGATAGGGGAGTGTGCTACTGGTATGTTACTGGTGTCATAATTACACGACTCACTGAAAGAGCTCGTTAACAGCCCTTTTCTTACAGTTTTGATTAACTGGGCCAGTCACAAAGAGTAGGAGAAGTGCTTGTTAAACGTAGGGATCGGAGGAGAGTCTGATCGTCAGGGTTGGAAGTTCTTCCCCTTATATCTCCAGACCCAACTTGTTCCCTGTGATTCACCTGTATCACAGTTCAGCATGGTGGTTGCATGTGCTGGGTGAATTGGCCTGTGTCTGCAACGGGTAAGCGCTCTTAACTATCCTCGTTTAACCTCAGGACTTGATTCTAATTCTGGGTCTAATTTTTTATGTTCTATGTTCTAACGAATTATCCTAATAAATATTTCCCTTATTTCTATTATCTATTGCTCTGTCCAAAATCTCATCACTTTTGATTTTCTGTATCTGGATATTCTAACTAACCTTACAATTAATGAGTTAGAAGAAAGTTCAAAAGGTCAAAAGAGCAATGTACATAGTAATAACAGCTGAGCAGTTCCTAAGTACTTTGACACTAAGTCATCCTTTCAATGACCCTGTGAGTTAATGTTTGGAAATAAGTTAATCTCACCTTTATTTTTGAAAATGTCTTGAAATACTATAGTAACATTGGAAGTGTTACTATGAAGTGTTAATATGAATGTTAAAAACATAAATGAGATTAGTTTTCTTTAAATTGTAACAAATCTGAAAATATTTTAAACCCAAGTTTTTATTTGGGTCCTCTGGTGAAGGCTTTTCATATTTCCCTCCATAATCACTTAAAAACTACAGACTGAAGTTCAATAAAGACCCACACCAACTTCATTTACCACTTTTGATTTTCTAAAAATATAAAATTTAATGACTAATGAGAAGAGCATTTGACATTTTTCTATATATTTCTGAGTTAAATTTATAGTGGTTTTGTTTTATGAGTTCTGCCATTTTATAAGTAGAAGAAGAGAGTATGAAACCTATCAGGTTACAAGCTTTATGCTTCCAAGCTGTGCTGAATTCTTTTATATAATACATACAACTCACACTCTTATTTTGTTGTGTTCCAGTTCTTTTCATGCCCCCGGGGAAAAGATCTGAAACACCTGGAAATGTGGGAACTTGTCAAGCGTAGTGTTCTGAAGGATATGTGGCATTTTGTTTTGCTTGATTTCTGGGTTTCATATGCACATGTAATTTCAGCGTGACTTTAGCCACCTTACTGATACCTTAGGTATTAGGAACAAACTGATGAGGATTGAGGAGGTGCAGAAATGCCTCTGAAAGGATAAAATACAGTCCTCCAGGTTTCAGAGCCCCCCTTCTTTACTGCTAGGATACCAGTCGTCTTGATGAACAGTAAGAAGAGAAATACAGTATGTACTCATTTGACTATGAGTTAAGTAGGCTGAATTTCCTGCAATTGTCCTACAAGAAATTGTACACAGAAGTTCAAAACAACAAATTTACGTATGTATTTTTAGGATTTAATCTGGTTGTTGAGTACTACCTATTGAAATACTGTATTTCAGACTTCTTAGGAAAAGTGAGAGCTCCTGGACAATAAGATTTTTGACAATAGCTAATAGCTCAGTCTTTAAAAATACTTAAACAGCCCTGGCTGGTGTGGCTCAGTGTTGAGTGCTGGCCTGCGAACCAAAAGGTCATGGGTTCAATTCCCAGTCAGAGTACATGCCTGGGTTGCAGGCCAGGTCCCCAGTTAGGTGCATGCAAGATGCAACCAATTCTCTCTCTCATCAATGTTTCTCTCCTTCTCTTTCTAATTCTCTTCCCCTCTCTCTGAAAAAATAAAATATTTTTAAAAATACTTAAACAGGCATAAGTACATTTCATCATCTGATTTATTTTCTGGGCTATATAAATATTTTGACGTAAGATTTTTGGGGGGTGAAATGCTATATTGGAGGCCGTCCAGTTTTTTAAAGATGAATACTACAACAGGTGAGAAAGACTTTTTTATGAGGTTGACTTTCTTTTTAAAATTCTGCCTTACAACTCTAGATGTATATAGATTGATCATTTCACTACTATGCCAGCTTATATGCCCTCTAAGTAGTAGAAGTAGATCTATTAATAATTCTTAGTTTGGTCTTGGTGATGTGGCATATGGACTGAAGGAGAGTCTTAACCTTTATATAGTTTCCTCAACATCAGTCTACCAGACCCAAGAAATGGGCTGATAAGCCCATTTAAACATACATTTTAAAATAGGTTAAAAATTCTTTGGACATTTCGTATTACTATCTAAGATGGTAGGAAATGCCTTAAAGGTGTTATTGCCAACAACCCTCCGCCTTACTTTTCCCATCATAGTGTAAAAAATACATGTAAGAATAGCTGTTCATTTTTTAGAGCTTACATTTATTATTTATTTAAAGAAGCACATTTACAGAATAAATATATTAAAATATATTGAGACTCTGACCAGTCTATAGTACCAAGAGGTAGTTGCCTATAGAGAAGAGAGATGAGATGATGCATATCCAGCAGACACCTTACCTTAAAATTGACAGATTAAAATGGTTTCCATAGGGATAGCCTCAAGAGCATTGAGAAGGGATGAGACTCTAACATGCTAAAGAAACTAACAACCCGGGAGGGCTGCTGAGAGGACTTACGGCTCTACCTAGTCCATGTATACATTCTTACAACAATTACTAAATGATATGGATGGTAAACAAATAATACAATACACAAATGATGTATTTATAGAATTGTACAACTGAAACCTATATAATTTATTAACCAATGTCACCCCATATATTTAATTAAAAATAACTGATAAATGGAGAATAGGAAGTAAAACTCAATAAAAGGTTGTCAAAGTAAAATATTTTTTCTGTATTAAATAAAGCTTTCTGACAGCATTTGAGTGGTCATTAAATTATTTCCACTTTTATGTGTTAATTCTAAAACAGGCTAGGAAGAGTTCACCTAAGTTTATATAGGACCTAAGATAACAGTTCTAAAAAATATATATATGTTTTTTTCCTCCAAATTTTGAGAACTATGTCCCAAGCAGTGAAATTTCTCATTCCCATAGAATCAGTATTCTAGAGGGTAAAGGCTGACAGAAACAAGTAAATTAATGAAAGAACGTTTATTTCTTTTTTAAATTATATTTTATTGATTATGCTATTGCAGTTGTCCCATTTCTCCCCCATCATTCCCCTCCACCCTTCACACCCCCTCCCACCCACATTCCCCGCTTTGGTTCATATCCATGTGTCCTAAGTTCTTTAGCTTCTACTTTTCCCACACTATTCTTGCCCTCCCCCTGTCTATTTTCTACCCACCATCAATGCTACTTATTCTCTGTACCTTTTCTCCCTCTCTCCTCCTCCCACTCCCCTTTTGCAAGCCCTCCATGTGATCTCCATTTCTCCGTTCCTGCTCCTGGTCCAGTTGTTTGCATAGTTTGCTTTTGTTTTAGGTGTGGTTGTTAATATCTGTGAGTTTGCTGTCTTTTTACTGTCCTATTTTTGATCTTCTTTTTCTTAGATAAGTCCCTTTAACATTTCATATAATAAGGGCTTGGTGACGATGCACTCCTTTAACTTGACTTATCTGAGAAGCGCTTTATTTTCCCTTCCATTATAAATGACAGCATTGCTGGATAGAGCAATCTTGGATGTAGGTCCTTGACTTTCATGACTTGGAATACTTCTTTCCAGCCCCTTCTTGCCTGGAAGGTCTCTTTTGAGAAATCAGCTGACAGTCTGATGGGAACTCCTTTGTAGGTAACTGTCCCCTTCTCCCTTGCTGCTTCTAGAATTCTCTCCTTCATTTTAATCTTAGCTAATGTAATTCTGATGTGCCTTGGTGTGTTCCTCCTTGGGTCCACCTTCTTCGGGACTCTCTGAGCTTCCTGGACTTCCTGGAAGACTATTTCCTTTGCCAGATCGGGGAAGTTCTCCTTTATTATTTGTTCAAATATGTTTTCCACTTGGTGCTCTTCCTCTTCCCCTTCCCCTTCCCCTTCTGGTATCCCTATAATTCGGATGTTGGGATGTTTAAAGATGTCCTGGAGGTTCCTAAGCCTCTCCTCATTTTTTTTTGAGTGTTTGTTTCTTCATTCTTTTCTGTTTGTTTCTTTCTTCCTTCTGGTCCATTCCATTGATTTGAGTCCCAGTTTTCCTCCCATCACTATTGGTTCCCTGTGCGTTTTTCTTCATTTCACTTATTGTAGCCTCCATTTGTTCCTCTAATTTGCGACCAAAATCAACAAATTCTGTGAGCTTCCTAATCACCAGAGCTTTGAACTGTGCTTCTGATAGGTTGGCTACCAGTGCTATGAGCTCTGCATCTGATAGGTTGACCACCTCCTGGTCACTCAGATGAATTAGCTCCAGGGCCCCAGTCTGTTCTCCCTTTTGAGCCATCCTTGGTTTTGGTTTTTTTGTTTTTGTCTGGTCGCGGCTGTTGCGTGGTGAGGGGCAGAGCCTTAGGTGTTCACCAGGGCAGGGCAGCCCAGTTGCTGGGTTGTGATGCTGCATGTGGGGGCGGGGTCCAAGAGGGAACAATGGCGCTTGCTGCACTCTCTGCCAGATTTCAGTCCTTTCCGCCACTTCCCCCAAGCAAATTGGACCCCTCTGGTGCTGATTCCCGGGTGGGTGGGCCTGTGCACGCTCCAGGACCCCGTGGGTCTCCCCAACGAACTCTCCTGTGAGGCTGGGACTCCCTCCCAGCACCTGAGCCCCTACAAGTATTTTCAATGGTTGCTTTTAGGCTTCACTTCCCGGCGCTGGGGCCCTGCGTCACGCAGTCTGTCTTGCTGCCGGTTTTCGCCTGGTTTACCTGTACGTGAAAGTGTGTCTGTGGTTCCCCGCCTTGTGGGCCCCGCCTGACCTCCCCACATTCAGCAACGCTGCCGCCTGTGCGCCTGGGGTGACTGCATGCCTGGGACCACCACCAGCTTATCCTGCCCCGATGAGACTGCACTGGCTGCTGACTCCGCCCCTCTTACTGGTCTAGGTGAATCGTTGTTGTCGGACTCCAGCACAATTCAATTTTCTCTCTGTCCTGGTTGGGTTTTCTTTTTTTTTTTGGTTCTATATTCTTGTTGTCCTTAATCTTGGTTGGGAGAGGAGGCACAGCGTGTCCAGCTATGCCTCCATCTTGGCCGAAAGTCAAGAACGTTTATTTCAGTTGTGAAAATAAAAGAAATCTGAAAATACAAAAGGACTATGTAATAAATAGTAACTAGGTAGCAACATTAGATAGAGTAGTAAGAGAAAACCTCTTTAAGCTGCAACATGAATGACAGGAGTCACCCCATCTGAAGATCTGAGCAAATAACATTCTAAGCAGAAAACAATGTTAAAAACCGAGGCCTTAGGCCAGACAAAGTTTTGACCTGTTGGAGAGTAGGAAAGTACCGTGAGAATGAGGGTAAGAGTGGTGTCATGATGAACTCCGAGAGGAAGGAGTGGGTTAGGTTATGTGGGCTTCAGAGTGGTATTTCAACTATATTCTAATAATAGAGGAATTAATTAATTGAAAAATTGTTTTTTAATATATTTTATTGATTATGCTGTTACAGTCCTCCCATTATTTTTTCCCCTTTATTCCCTCTGCCCTGCAACCCTCCACCAGCATCCCCCCACCTGAATTCATATCCATGGGTCCCACATATAAGTTCTTTGGCTTCTCCATTTCACATACTATTCGTAACATCCCCCTGTCTATTTTGTGCTCCCCCTACTATGCATGTTTCTTATTCCCTGTACCGTTTCCCCTACTCTCCCCTCTCCTCTTCTCCGCTGCTAACCTTCCATATGATCTCCATTTCTGTGATTCTGTTCCTGTTCCACTGTTTGCTTATTCTTTAGTTTTTGTTTTTTTAGTTTCAGTTTTTGATAGTAATGAGTTTGTTGTCATTTTACTGTTCATATTTTTGATCATCATCTTTTTCTTAGATAAGTCCCTTTAACATTTAATATAATAAGGGCTTGGTGATGATGAACTCCTTTAACTTGACCTTATCTGGGAAGCGCTTTATCTGCCCTTCCATTCTAGATGATAGCTTTGCTGGATAGAGTAATCTTGGATGTAGGTCCTTGCCTTTCATGACTTGGAATACTTCTTTCCGGCCCCTTCTTGCCTGGAAGGTTTCATTTGAGAAATTAGCTGATTGTCTTATGGGAACTCCTTTCAAGGTAACTGTCTCCTTTTCTCTTGCTTTTAAAATTCTCTCTTTATCTTTAATCTTGGGTAATATAATTATGATGTGCCTTGGGGTGTGCTTCCTTGGGTTCCAACTTCTTTGGGACTCTGAGCTTCCTGGACTTCCTAGAAGTCTATTTCCTTTGCCAGATTAGGGAACTTCTCCTTCATTACGTTTTCAAATAAGTTTTCAATTTCTTGCTCCTCTCCTCCTCCCTCTGGCACCCCTACGATTCAGCTATTGGAACATTTAAAGTTGTCCTGGAGGTTCCTAAGCCTCTCCTCATTTTTTGAATTCTTGTTTCTTCATTCTGCTCTGGTTGAATATTTATTTCTTCCTTCTGCTCCAAGTTGTTGATTTGAGTTCTAGATTCCTTCCCTTCACTATTGGTTCCCTGTACATTTTTCTTTATTTCACTTTGCATAGTCTTCACTTCTTCGTCTATTTTGCGACCATGCCCAACCATTTCTGTTAGCATCCTGATTACTAGTGTTTTGAACTGTGCATCTGATACATTAGCTATCTCTTTGTTGCTTAGTTGTATTTTTTCTGGAGCTTGGATCTGGTCTTTCATTTGGGCCATACTTCTTTGTCTGGGTGTACCTGTTATGTAGTAAGGGGTGGAGCCTTAGGTATTTCCCAGGGCAGAGCAACATGGCTGTCGGTGGGGAAAGGGTCAGAGAGGGAACAGTGCAGCTTGCTCACTCTTTGCTGGCTTTCAGTCACTTCCCCCACTATCCACAAACAAATTGGGCCCTTCTGGTGCTGATTCCCGGGTCGGTGGTTTTGTGTATGTTCTAGGACCCTATGAGTTACTCCAGCAATCTCTTCTGTGAGGCTGGAAGTTTCTCCCACCACCCAAACTCCCACAGGTTCTTTCAGTCAGAGGTTTTTGAGGCTTTATTTCCCTGCGCTGCAACCCTGGGTTACATGGTCCGTCTTGCTCCCCAGTTTTTCCTCCCAGTTTATCCACATGCAAATGTGGAACTGCCCAGTCTGCCAGCTGCCACCTCACCTGCAGCAGTCCTCCAGCTGCCCCCTTGCCAGGAGTCCTCTCCACCCTGGCTGCCCATCTCTATCTCTCCTATCAGTCTGGATAAATGATTCTTCTTTAAATCCTTGGTTGTCAGACTTCCATACAGTTTGATTTTTCTGGCATTTCTGGTTATTTTTTGTCTTTAAATTTGTTATTGTCCTGCTTTTGGTTGTTCGAGGAGGCACAGTGTATCTATGTACTCCACATCTTGGCTGGAAATCTCAGAAAGATTAAAATCTGATTGAAAAAATTGTTAAGACAGGAGTAATGGGATCTAATTTGCATTTTAAGACAATCACTCTGGTTGCTGTGGAATGAATTATAAGAGGACACAGAAACGAAGGAAGCAGGGAGATTGTGGGGGAGCTTTACCCGCAGAGCCCCCCATCTGCCATAGATGAGAATAAGTCTACCAAGACAGGATCTGCTTGAGGAGGAAAGGTGGCTAATCTTTCAAAGGAAAAGGGCCAGGAGCCTTTTTCTCAATGGGCTATTTTGGGGTTTAATTGCATAGGAATACAGGGTGTATACGTAAAGCTTATCAGTCATTGTCAGGTAGTAAAGATCAAACCAAAGATAACATTCAGAGAATCTGAGGGCTTATTTTGAGTCAGGGTCAGATAGTTAAAGGGCCATAAAACTGGGGCACAAACTCACCTCATGTTTGGACCCTTATTTAAAATGAGGGTATTAGCAAAGTAGGTTCCATAGATTTTATGCTTTCTTTCTTAGGCCTGATTGCCCTAGGGAACCAGCCCTTTCCAGCACAGGTCCAAACCCACCCACCTCTGGCTTTGTTTCAGGCTTAAGTCAGATAGGGGAAATAAGGCAGCCAAGAGATTAGGAGACTCCTTGCAGACAGAATGAGGACTCAGGCTATGTCAGAGCCGAGGGGCAAGGGTCCATCACCCCCTTTCTCTATAGCCCCCCAAGTCCTTCCCTGAGGGCCCCCTTGTGACCATGACTGTCTTATGTTATCCCTCCCTTGAGGAATCTTAACTGTCAATGGCTAATCAGTCATGCACTGGGGGCCAGGCAGGGTTAAGTAAAGTGGACAGAGGCATGCTCCTGATAGGGAGATAAGCTTTGTCTCCTTAGTGGCTTACACTCCCGAGGTCTTTTTACTCAGCCTTAGCCATGGGCGGGTACAGCTTCTGAAACCAGGCAGGGTGGTTCCCAACAGATTATTTGGAAAGCTGTTGCAATGATCTAAACAAGAGATGATGGAGACAGTTAAGATGAAGAAACATGGATGCATTTGGAATATATCTTACAAGTAGAGCCAAGAGGACATGCTGATTGGATGTAGATTTTTTAAAAAGGAAGTATCAAACATTTTTTATTATTTATCTTTCAAAACTCACTCAGTTTTCTTGTCCTTAGCACTGTTAAAGTTATCTTTTAATAGTATTTTAAATAGCAATTTTGTATTTCAATCTTATTTTTAAAAATCCTTTTTATATAACCTCTGGGATTTGATGTTGATAGCAATTCTGAGATGGTAGTGGAATAAATGAATGTGTTAATGATTTGTCCTCTCTTTACAAATTAATACCTAGGATTGAGACATAGTTTATTTTCTAAAAATATGGCTTGTCTTTGGTATTTGCTCCTCTGCCACCAAGTAACTTTCAAGTAAGAACCTATTCATATAGGCCTGACATAAATTTAAATTAATCTTTTGAACTGCCCCCAGAAGCTTCCCAGTCTTCCTTACTGCAATCACTTGGAATTTTCTTTTCTCTGTTTTCTCCTTTTTCATTTTCTTCCTTCGTGTAAAACCATTACTACTTGGGCCCTGGCTTGTGTGGCTCAGTGGAATGAGTGTCAGCCTGCGAACCAAAGTATCGCCAGTTCAGTTACCAGTCAGGGTACATGCCTGAGTGCAAGCCAGGTCCCCATTTAGGGATGTGCAAGAGGCAACCAAACATTGATGTTTCTCTCCCTCTCTTTCTTCCTGTCATCCCCTCTCTCTAAAGAAAAAAATAAACAAAATCTTTAAAAAAAAAAAAAAAAGATTACTACTTGGAATTTGCCTAAGTCCAGATCTAATATGAGCTGTGGATTCAAGATGATGGAGCTAAGTGGAAAGGAAAAAGCAGATGGTTCTCTGCACAAAGACTTTCCTTCCCTTTACCCCCATATCACTGGTGTCATCACCTATACCACTAAGCCCAGGTAAACCTGTTTTTCTACCCACTCAGAATGTGTACCCTTCCATTACCTCTCTTAAGTGGACAAGAAAAGGGAGGAAACAGAGGACAAAGTTGAGCCACCTTTTAACCTTTTTTGTTAATCCGGTGTTTCTACTAACTTCAAAAGACTCATTCGTAGAAATCTCCAAGGGACAATTTAGAATCAAGGCAGAGAAGAAAAGTAAAAGACTTAAATCTTCTGTAGCTTAGACCCACTTTCTCAATCCACACCCCCTCTCCACACAATAGTCCTATAAGAGCCACCACCAGGGTCATGGAACTGGGTAAGGCCTATTCCTAGTTCCAGTTGAATAGAGTTGAGTACGCATGTTCTGGACAGGTTTTGAAAAGCCTAAGCTAGTTTTCATGCAGAAACAGCAGTTTTCAACAACTATATAATGTAGGCAGTATTATTTTACGGATGGTAAAACTGAGGCACAGAGTAGCTAAACAAATTTGCCAGTTACATAACTAGAGAACTGACTGCCTTGTTTTCTAATTATTTTAAATTATATTTTATTGATTATGCTATTACAGTTGTCCCGTTTCTCCCCCATCATTCCCCTCCACCCTTCACACCACCTCCCACCCACATTCCCCTCTTTAGTTCATGTCCATGTGTCCTAAGTTCTTTACCTTCTACTTTTCCCACACTATTCTTGCCCTCCCCCTGTCTATTTTCTACCCACTGTCAATACTACTTATTCTCTGTACCTTTTCCCCCTCTCTCCTCCTCCCACTCCCCTTTTGCAAGCCCTCCATGTGATCTCCATTTCTGTGTTTCTGTTCCTGTTCTACTTGTTTGCTTAGTTCGATTTTGTTTTAGATGTGGTTGTTAATACCTGTGAGTTTGCTGTCTTTTTACTGTCCTATTTTTGATCTTCTTTTTCTTAGATAAGTCCCTTTAACATTTCATATAATAAGGGCTTGGTGATGATGCACTCCTTTAACTTGACTTATCTGAGAAGCGCTTTATTTTCCCTTCCATTATAAATGACAGCTTTGCTGGATAGAGCAATCTTGGATGTAGGTCCTTGACTTTCATGACTTGGAATACTTCTTTCCAGCCCCTTCTTGCCTGGAAGGTCTCTTTTGAGAAATCAGCTGACAGTCTGATGGGAACTCCTTTGTAGGTGACTGTGCCCCTGCTGCTTCTAGAATTCTCTCCTTCATTTTAATCTTGGCTAATGTAATTCTGATGTGCCTTGGTGTGTTCCTCCTTGGGTCCACCTTCTTTGGGACTCTCTGAGCTTCCTGGACTTCCTGGAAGTCTATTTCCTTTGCCAGATTGGGGAAGTTTTCCTTTATTATTTGTTCAAATAAGTTTTCCACTTGGTGCTCTTCCTCTTCCCCTTCCCCTTCTGGTACCCCTATAATTCGGATGTTGAGATGTTTAAAGATGTCCTGGAGGTTCCTAAGCCTCTCCTCATTTTTTTTGAGTGTTTGTTTCTTCATTCTTTTCTGTTTGTTTCTTTCTTCCTTCTGGTCCATTCCATTGATTTGAGTCCCAGTTTTCCTCCCATCACTATTGGTTCCCTGTGCGTTTTTCTTCATTTCACTTATTGTAGCCTCCATTTGTTCCTCTAATTTGCGACCAAAATCAACCAATTCTGTGAGCTTCCTAATCACCAGAGCTTTGAACTGTGCTTCTGATAGGTTGGCTACCAGTGCTATGAGCTCTGCATCTGATAGGTTGACCACCTCCTGGTCGCTCTGATGAATTAGCTCCGGGGCCCAGGTCTGTTCTCCCTTTTGAGCCATCCTTGGTTTTGTCTTTTTTGTTTTTGTCTGGTCGCAGCTGTTGCGTGGTGAGGGGCAGAGCCTTAGGTGTTCACCAGGGCAGGGCAGCCCAGTTGCTGGGTTGTGATGCTGGATGTGGGGGCGGGGTCCAAGAGGGAACAATGGCGCTTGCTGCACTCTCTGCCAGATTTCAGTCCTTTCCGCCACTTCCCCCAAGCAAATTGGACCCCTCTGGTGCTGATTCCCGGGTGGGTGGGCCTGTGCACGCTCCAGGACCCCGTGGGTCTCCCCAACGAACTCTCCTGTGAGGCTGGGACTCCCTCCCAGCACCTGAGCCCCTACAAGTATTTTCAATGGTTGCTTTTAGGCTTCACTTCCCGGCGCTGGGGCCCTGCGCCAGGCAGTCTGTCTTGCTGCCGGTTTTCACCTGGTTTACCTGTACGTGAAAGTGTGTCTGTGGTTCCCCGCCTTGTGGGCCCCGCCTGACCTCCCCACATTCAGCAACGCTGCCGCCTGTGCGCCTGGGGTGACTGCATGCCTGGGACCACCACCAGCTTATCCCGCCATGATCCGACTCTGCCAGTGGAGACTCCGCTGGCCACTGACTCCACCCCTCTTACCAGTCTAGGTGAATCATTGTTGTCGGACTCCTGCACAATTCAATTTTCTCTCTGTCCTGGTTGGGTTTCCTTTTTCTTGGTTCTATATTTTTGTTGTGAGAGGAGGCACAGCATGTCCAGCTACACCTCCACCTTGGCCAAAAGTCCATTTTCTAATTTTTAAGTGAAATTTTCAAACACGCACAAAAGCTGGGCACAATGAACCGATTGCCCAGTTTCAGCAATTTAAGGATTTTTTTATATTTGTTTTCTTTTATTTTTACTGAAATATTTTAAAACCAATCCAAGGTATTTGTGTCATTTTACACTACTTACTTCAGTGTAAACTGTGAAAATAATGGACGTTTTTATATATATCCACAATGCCATTAATATACTTAACAAAGTTACCAATAATTACTTAGTCTTACCTGATTTCTTTTTACATGAAACACAGTTTATTCATATATTATTATTTTTTTATTCTTATTTATTCTATTATAGTTGTCCCAACTTCCCCCCTTTGCCTTCTTCCGCCAGCCCATCCGTCCCCCACAATGAATCCCTACCCCATTGTTCATGTCCATGGGTCATTCGTACATGTTCTTTGACTAATTCCTTCCCCTTCTTTCCACCATTATCCCCTCTTCCCTCCCCTCTGGCAGCTGTTAGTCTGCTCTATGCTTACATGTCTCTGGTTCTATTTTACTCAGTTTATTTTTGTTCTGTAGATTCCTCTTATAAGTGAGAAACAAATAGCATATCACCTGATTTTTTAAAAATTGAGTGTTTTAAAAAAGCTTCATTTCTATTCCAAGATTCTAAACTCATGTACACTTGAAATGTAACCAACATAACTTTTCACATCATTGGCACACAACACAATGCATATTTTCATAATTGAATAAGCAAAGAGTAGGAAAGCAGTCTCTCGGCTAAGTTTCTAAGTTATAAGTACTTAATGACCTGATTTAGCTCCGTATCTGGAATTGATGACTTTTTAAAATAGAATTAAAGAAAAATGCAATTAAGTTGAGAATTCCTTCTCTTCTGGCAATAGTATGGCCTTCTGCATGTTTTAGAAAGACTCATTATCGAACACATTTTAGGATTTTCAGAGTTCATTCTCTTATAATTATATCTTATTAATATTACCATAGGGACAGAGCTAAATTAATTTGAATAATTAAAATGAAAGAAATATTGTCTAACCAACTGTGATATTCTCCCAGTATGTTTTAGTTATATGCTTTTTGAACACTTGCATGTAGAGGAAAGAACCCTGTTTGCTTCATTAGTTCACTTGTTGGTTCAACAATAAATGAATGAATGTATAAACTACGTAAATAAAACCCAGGTCACAGATTTCATCTTTAAATAAAAGGATTATGTGGTACGATTCCCAAGTTACTGGTTAAGTGAAACATCTATTTATTACTATGTTTCAGTAGGTTCTATGCTAGTATTATTACCTCGATGTTCTTTTCAGTCCTTTTTTAGCATCTGAGACAATAACAAGCCACCTGGAGACTATATACAGTCTCCTTGCCTTCACCACATGATCTGTAATCTAATTTCAACCTTATATATATATGAAAGTGGCCCTTGAGTTGCCTGTGTGTGTGTGTGTTTGTGTTTTAAAGTGAGTTGTTATTTTCTATGTGACTCAATAAATAAAATTTCACTTTGAATGGAAAAGTAAGTACCTAAAATTTTTCCACGAATATCTCTTATGTACTATTCTAAAATATGCCACTTACAATTTTTCTGAAAACTTCTCTTTTTTTTTTTTTTTTTTAAGATTTCATTTATTCATTTATTTGTAGAGGGAGGGAAGGGAAGGAGAAAGAGGGGGAGAGAAACATCAATGCATGGTTGCCTCTTGCACACCATCCATGGGGACAACTGGCCTGCAACTCAGGCATGTGCCCTGACTGGAAACTGAACCAGCAACCCTTCAGTTCACAGGTCAGCACTCAATCCACTGAGCCACACCAACCAGGGTAATTTTTCTGATAACTTTCAATAAGACCATTGTATTCAAGGACATGATTTAATTATAAGAAACAATATGAACTAAGTAGGAGTCAGAACCCAGGTTCTAAACCTCATTCTGCCCTAACTAGTATTTCAGTCTTACACAAGTCACTTCAATTTCCTCCATTTATAAAGACAAAGGAATTAAGCACTGGCTGGTATGGCTCAGTGGATTGAGTGCCGGCCTGTGAACCAAAGGGTCGCTGATTCAATTCCCAGTCAGGGCACGTGCCTGGGTTGTGGGCTAGGACCCCAGTGAAGGGGTGCATGACAGGAAACCACACATTGATGTTTCTCCCTCTCTTCTCCCTCCCTTTCCCTCTGTTTAAAAATAAATAAATAAAATCTTTAAAAAAAAATAAATGAATTAGATGATTCCACAAATCATTTCAGCTTCAAAAGTATATTGGTGATGCATCTGTAAAGAAAGTTTGTATATGCATTATTGGTTATACCTCAACAAGATTATTACGATTTTATTGCTGCAGATAAAAAGAATTTTTGTTAAATTGCCCTTGGGGCATGTCTAACATTGCTGGTACATTTAAAAATATTGTGTAGCTGGATCTAAAACAGAAATCTCCCAGGGAGCCTCCTTATATTAGCTTGCTAAATTTTAACAATGAAGGTTTTTAATTTTAAAATTATTTTCATGTAAATTAAGTTTTTATACAGGTGAAGAATTATGTAAGGGTAATTTAAATTTCTTTTCTGAATTTCTCAGTAGTGTGCATTTGTAAAAATAGGATATTAGAAAGATACAGAAAAAGTAAAAAATTCATCAGAGATAATAGCTGGTAAAATGTAATATATCTTTTTACAAAATAGAAATAATTAAGTGTGGTTTTCCCTTAATATGTCTTGTATATTTTTTCACATCATTAAAAATCCTATCATGCACTATTCACCTATTAGAAAGGCCTAAATCCCGAACCCTGCCAACATCAAATGCTGCCAAAAAATGGAAGGAATGCAAAATGGTGCAGTCACTATGATATATGGTTTAGCACTTTCTTATAAAACTAAACATGCTTTTATGATACAATCCGGCAATCATGCTCCTTAGTGTTTGAAAGCAGTTGAAAACGTAGGTCCTAACAAAATCCTGCACGTAGACATTTATAGCAGCTTTATTCATAATTGCCAGAATTGGAACCAACCAAGATGTCCTTCAGTAGGTAAATTGTATACATTAACCTTGGTGCATTCAGACAGTGAAATTACTGTTCAGTGCATAAAAGAAATCAAGCCATAAAAAGACATGAAGGAACCTTAAGTACATATTTCTAGCTGAAAGAAGGCAATCTGAAAAGGCTATACAGTGAATAATTATGATTATATGAGAATCTAGGAAGCAAAACTATGGAGCAGTAAAAAAGATAAGTGGTTCCCAGGAGTGGGGCAGAGAGAGATCTGAATAAGCAGAGCACAGAGGACTTTTAGGGTAGTGAAAAACTGTATGGTATAATGGTGGACATATGTCAATATATATTGGCCCAAACCCATAGAATGTAAAACACCAGGAGTGAACTCTAAGGTAAACTGTAGACTTTGGATGATTATGATCTGCCTGTCAATATGGGCTCGTCCTTGGAAAAAATATATTATTCTAGTGAGTGATGTTGATAATGGGAGAGGAGGATATGCATGTGAAGGTAGGGTAAATAATTCCTCTCAATTTTGTTGTAAACCTAAAACTACTCTTTAAAAAAAATGAAGTCATTTAAAAATTATATCATGGTAATATATGTGGTCCCTCCGGAACAAGTACAGCCTTTGTTACTCTAACGAGAACAGTTTGCACAACACTTATGTATCCTGACAGCCAAGAAAAATGGAGTGGAATGCACATGTGTGAACAGTGGCGACTTCACTTTCCTTGTCAGTGGGGGAGGTAGGTATAGTTGATGAGCATGTATACTGTGTGGCCGTTGAATTCAAAATGAATGAGTAGAGTAATGAATCTGCATCAGAGTTTGCATTAAGCTGGAACATTCCTCCACAGCAACTATTCAGATGATTCAGAAGGCCACAGCTATGGGTGATTGGCAGCTTCATCACAACAACGTGCCCTCTCATGCATCATATCTTGTGCTGAGTTTTTTGGTGAAACGTCAAATCATGCAGGTGACTCACTCCCCCTAGAGCCCAGATTTGGTGCCATGTGACTCCTGGCTTTTCCCAAAACTAAAATCACCTTTGAAAGGAAAGAGATTTCAGACCATCAGTGACATTCAGGAAAATACGATGGGGCAGCTGATGGCGATTAGGAGAACTGTGAGGTCCCAAGGTGCCTACTCTTCAGGGGTCTGAGGT
Organism: Anoura caudifer; assembly: GCA_004027475.1. Lineage (NCBI taxonomy): Eukaryota > Metazoa > Chordata > Mammalia > Chiroptera > Phyllostomidae > Anoura > Anoura caudifer. The sequence continues at coordinate 35,214 of PVKU01005210.1, forward strand.
GTCATTGTCCTATGTACAGTGTTTCTTCTATATTGTATCTTCTTTAACAAATGCCTCCATTTCATATTACATGGTTCGATACTTTTTGGACAGACCTCATATATTGGTTACACACTATTTAAAATAAGTGATTTTTTACACCCTGATTTGGACATTCAGTTTGTTGAACATTTTAAGCCCCCTACAAACTCAGAATATATGTAATTTACTCATTTAAAAAATATATATATCCTGGCCATCAGGGTAACTAAACATGGAATTTGCATTTAAAAGATCTCTCAACCAGCTGCCTCACTTCCATCTGGTCCCAGCAGTGCTCTGATGGGCACAAGGGCGGCTGATGCAGTGCCCCATGTCTGTGCTTGTTGGCCAGCCCAAGGAGGACACCTGGTTGGCATCCCACAGCCAGTCTGTGAAGGGATGTGATTGCAGGAAGGTGGTGTCTGGTTCTAATCTGACCTTCACACTGAGACCTCTGCTTGGGGGGTTGGGGAATCCCTCAGCCCTAAGTGGCATGGCACAGTTGGTTTAGTGGCATCCCGCAAAGGGAGCAGTGGCAAGTTTCATTCCTGGTTAGGGCACATGCCTGGGTTGCTGGGTCCTGGCATGTGCAAGAGGCAGCTGATCTGTGTTTCTCTCATAGATCAATGTTTATCTGCCCCTCTCTCTGCCTCTTTTCCCTGCTCTATAAAAATAAATAAAATATTTAAAAAAACATATCAGTTACCCCCCATCATTTCTGTTTTTGAAGTTTTTTTTGTGGTTTTTTAAATTGAATTATAATTGACATAAAATTACATCAGTTTCTTGTGTACAACATAATGATTTTATTTTTTAATATATTTTATTGATTATGCTATTACAGTTGTCCCATTTTTCCTCATCATTCCCCTCCACCCTGCACACCCCCTCCCACCCACATTACCCCCCTTTAGTTCATGTTCATGTGTCATAAGTTCTTTAGCTTCTACATTTTCCACACTATTCTTGCCCTCTCCCTGTCTATTTTCTACCCACCATCTATGCTACTTATTCTCTGTACCTTTTCCCCCTCTCTCCTCCTCCCACTCCCCTGTTGCTAACCCTCCATGTGATCTCCATTTCTGTGTTTCTGCTCCTGTAATAGCTGTTTGTTTAGTTTGCTTTTGTTTTCGGTGTGGTTGTTAATATCTGTGAGTTTGCTGTCTTTTTACTGTTCATATTTTTTATCTTCTTTTTCTTAGATAAATCCCTTTAACATTTCATATAATAAGGGCTTGGTGATGATGCACTCCTTTAACTTGACCTTATCTGAGAAGTGCTTTATCTGCCTTTCCATTCTAAATGAAAGTTTTGCTGGATAGGGCAGTCTTGGATGTAGGTCCTTGACTTTCATGACTTGGAATACTTCTTTCCAGCCCCTTCTTGCCTGGAAGGTCTCTTTTGAGAAATCAGCTGACAGTCTGATGGGTGACAGTCACCTACAACTCCTTTATGGGTGACTGTGCCCTTATCCCTTGCTGCTTCTAGAATTCTCTCCTTCATTTTAATCTTGGCTAATGTGATTCTGATGTGCTTTGGTGTGTTCCTCCTTGGGTCCAACTTCTTTGGGACTCTCTGAGCTTCTTGGACTTCCTGGTAGTCTATTTCCTTTGCCAGATTGGGGAAGTTCTCCTTTATTATTTGTTCAAATAAGTTTTCCTCTTGTTGCTCTTCCTCTTCCCCTTCCGTTACCCCTATAATTCGGATGTTGGGACGTTTAAAGATGTCCTGGAGGTTCCTAAGCCTCTCTTCATTTTTTTGAATTCTTGTTTCTTGTTTTCTGTTTGGTTGCTTCTTTCTTCCTTCTGGTCCACTCCATTGATTTGAGTCCCAGTTTTCCTCCCATCTCTGTTGGTTCCCTGTGCTTTTTTCTTCATTTCACTTATTGTAGCCTTCATTTTTTTCATCTAATTTGTGAGCAAAATCAACCAATTCTGTGAGCATCCTGATCACCAGGGCTTTGAACTGTGCATCTGATAGGTTGGCTATTTCTGCATCGCTTAGATGAATTGGCTCTGGGGCTTTGATTTGTGCTCTGGTGTGAG
>PVKU01005210.1:37379-115416 GCA_004027475.1 Anoura caudifer
TTTTTTTTTTTTTTTTTTTTTTTTTTTTTTTTTTTTTTTTTTTTTTTTTTTTTTTTTTTTGGTCTAGTCGTGGCTGTTACGTATTGAGGTGTGGAGCCTTAGGTGTTCCCCAGGGCGGGGCAGCTCAGTCGCTGGGTAGTGGCGCAGTATGTTGGGGCGGGGTCCAAGAGGAAACAATGGCACTTGCTCTGCTCTCTCTCGGATTCCAGTCCCTTCCGCCGCTTCCCCTTCGCCTGGATTATCTGCACAGGAATGTGGGACCACCTGGTCAGCCAGCCACCTTGCGCAGCCTCACTGCCTCTACACAGTTGCCACCCCATGCCCACGGTCTGCCAGCCACTGCTAGCTGTGTGCCCGGTCCCACACCTCCACTTTTTCCTGCCACGACTCCACCCCTCTTACCAGTCTGGATAAATAGTTGTTGGACTTCCGTACAGTTCAATTTTCTATGAGTTCTGTTTGTTTTCTTGTTTCTTAATCTTTGTTGTCCTTAATTTTGGTTGTGAGAGGAGGCACAGTGTGTCCACCTACGCCTCCATCTTGGCCAGAAGTCCAACATAATGATTTGATACTCGTACGTGTTGTAAAATGACCACAGTAAGTCTAGTTAACCCCCCATCCCCATCTTAAATCCATTGTATTTATTGTTTCATTTCTGTGGTCCCTATAAGACAGTAAATTTCAGTTGGGAAGTACAACTCCCCCTCTTCCCCTAACCTATGCTGAAAATCATTTGTAAAGAAAAGTGTTACTGATAGAAATGGGTTGTATATGTAAGCACAGTAAAGAAAAAATTTTAAAGGATATGTTATATACCTACACATATGTGTATATGACAACTGATTCTAAAGTTTATAAGGCAAAGTAAAAGAACCAGAACGGCCGACAGTATTGAAGGAGGGCAACAAAAACTGAGGACTGATACTACCTGACTTCAAGACTTACTACAAAGCCACAGTAATCAAGGCAGTACAGTTTTGGTGAAAAAATAGACAAACGGGTAGAACAGAATAACCCAGAAATAGACCCACGTAAATATAATCAACTGATCTTTCACAAAGGAACAAAGGCAATACAATGGAGAAATGATAGTCTTTACAACAAACAATGTTGGGACAGTAGGACATCAAGTAGACGCAGACCTTATACACTTCACAAAAATTACCTCAAATCAAATCACAGACCTAAATGTAAAACACAAAACTGTAAAACTCCTAGAAGATAATAGGAGAAAATTGAGATGATCTGGGGTTTGGTAGTGACTTTTTAGATACAAGACCAAAGGCACAATCCATGAAAAGAATTGATATGCTGGACTTCATTAAAATTAAAATTTTCAGCTTGGTGAAAAACACTCAAGAAATAGAGAAGCCACAGACTGGGAGAACATGTTTGCGAAGGACATACCTCATAATGGATTGTTAAGCAAAATATACAAAGTCTGAAATTCGGCAATAAGAAAGCAAACAACCCTACTAAAAAGTGGGCCAAAGACCTTAACAGACTCTATATATCATCATCAAAGAAGATATATAGGTGGCAAATATGCATTTGAAAAGATGCTCCACATGGTTTGTCATCAGAGAAATGCAAATAAAAGCAACAGTTAGACATCACTACACTTTTGTGGCCAAATTCTAGAACACTGACAGCACCAAATGCTGGCAAAGATATGGAACAACAGGAGTTCTCATTCATTGCTGCTGTGAATGCAAAATGATACAGTCATTTTGTGAGACAGTTTGGCAGTTTCTTACAAAACTATACCTACTCTATATGATCCCAAAATCCTCCTCCTTGGTATTTACTCAAAAGAGTTGAAAACTTTTTTTTGTTCACACAATACCCTGCTCACAGATGTTTATAGCAACTTTATTCTTAACTGACAAAATTGGAAACAACCAAGATGCTTTTCAGTAGGTGAATGGATAAATTAACAACCAGACAGTGGAATATTATTCTTTTTTTTTTTAAATGAGCTGTCAAGCCAGGTAAAGACATGGAAAAACCTTGAAAGTATGTTACTAAGTGAAAGTAGCCAATCTGAAGAAGCTAAATACTGTATGAACCCAACTATATGACATAGTGGAAACACAAAACTATGGAAAAAGTAAAAAGTTCAGTGGTTGCCAAGAGTCAGCTCTAGTGGGGGAAAAAAAGAGCTATCAAGCCGTAAAAGGAAGAAACTTAAATGCATATTACTAAGTGAAAGAAACCAGTCTTAAAACACTACTTAATGGTTTCAAAGTCTGTACTTTATTGCATTCCCAGCAACCTCTAAAGTAATTGCTCTATATACTTTATAACATTTAGTATTATCAGACCTTTTAACTTTAGACATTCTCGTGTGTTGAGTGGTATCTCACTGAGTTTTTCATTTCCCTAATAACTAAGATGAACATCTTTTCATTAATCAATTTTTTTCTTTAATGATTTGTGTTTTTGTGTCCTGTGTAAAAAATATTTGCTTAATCCAAAGTCACAAGATTTTTCTCCTGTATTTTCTTAAGTGATATTATAGTTTTAGCTCTTAGTTTTAGGCATATGATCCATTTCAAGTTAATTTTTCTAGATTGTGTCAACTAAGGATCCAGTTGTCGTAGCACCATTTTTTTAAAGACTATCCTTTCTGACATTGAATCGACTTTCCAAATTTGTCAAAATTGCTAATTTTTATTTTATCATTATCTTATAAAAATTAAACACATGTATACAATGACCATATATGAATAGATCTAGTCTGGTGTCTCTGTTCAGTTCCGTGGATCACTACATCTATGCTTAAGCCAGTACCACCATGTCTGTGATCTGTTGCTTAAGGAAGAGTCTCGAATTCCGATAGTGTACGCAGTCTAACTTTGTTCTTTTCAAAGTTGTTTTGGCGATTCTAATTTATTTGCTTTTTGATACAGCCTGCTGGATTTTGGTCGGGATTGTGTCGAGTCTGTTGATAATTTGTGGAGAACCAACATGTTAATAATATTCCAACAAGTTTTAATAGTCTTCCAATAAACAAATCTATGTTTCTCCATTCTTTAAGTATTTGATATCTCTAAACGATGTTATGTAGTTTTCAGTGTATTTTTATAAGATTTATTCCTAAATATTTCATACTTTTGATGAAACTGTAACTAGTACTGTTTTTTTACATTTCAATTTCCAGATATTCATTGCTGGTTTATACAAGAGAATTGATTTTTATATTTTGAACTTACTAATAAACTAACTTATGAGTTCTAGTAGCTTTTTTTAGATTTCTTAGAATTTTTTGTGTAAATGATGAAATAATTGGCAACTAAAGATCATTTTACTTTTCACTTTCCAATCCATGTGCCTTTTTGTTGATGGGAAATATTATGGAGTATATTTTTAATAGTTGGTTTAAGTTTCTTATCTGCTAATTGCTTCACCTGTCATTTCTAAATACGTCTGTTGATTAATTTTTTCCTAGTTGTGAGTAATTTTTCCTTTGTCTTTATGTCTGATGATTTTGATTGGATGCCAGACATTGTTATTCTTCTCATTGTTGAGTCCTAAATTCTTTAATTTTTATTTATTCTTTTAAAGAGTGTTGGGTTTTAATCTGACACATAGTTAATTTATGTGAAATCAGTTTGATCATTTTGAACTTTGCTTTTAAGGTTTGTCAGGGGAGATGCAAAATATCCTTTATCTAGCGCTAGTGAATCACTGCTAAGGCACAGCTTCTCTGAGAGCCCTACCCGGTGCCCCCGTACCGCAGTATCTCTTAACTTTTGCTGGTAGGAACATAAACTCTTCCCACTACTGTGTGTGCTCTACCACTTTCCAGTAGTGCTTTCTCCAGCCTTGTGTGGTTTTACCCCACATATTTGCAGATCATTACTCAACCAAAGACTTGAGTAATGTCTTGGCAGTCCTCTGCAGATCGGTGACACTCTGTGCAACTTCTTTATCTCTGGTACTCTGCCCTCCAAATCCTAGCCACTTTGGGCTCCCCCAAATCTCCTCAACTTAGGGAGACTGCTAGACTCTGTTTGGGTTTTCCCATCCTGTAATACAGCCTGGAAACTACAGCTCATTATCTGAAGCAAGCAAGTTCTCATCTCATTTTTTCCCCTTCCAGGGATCAGTCCTATATTGTTTATTGCCCAGTGTTTGAAACAGTTGTTTCATAGGTTTTGTCCTGTTTTCTAGTTGTTTATAGTAGGAAGGTACATGGCTGTTTAATCCTTTATGGAAGAAGTAAAAGTTTCTCCTATATGTGCTTTAATACCACAAGGACAACTAGTGTTATGGATATACAGTAGTAATCACTGGAAGCTGGGTTGAGGGGAGAAAAATACTGAGACTGTGTGAATTTGTATAGGATTCTTTTCTTTGAATATTATTAGAAATTTAATGTGATCTCTTTTTTCTACATTACATAAAGTTCATTCTCAAAAAATATTCATTTTTACAAGTCTTTAAATATATTTTTTTCGTAGAAGAGGTTACGGGAAGCAGATTAACCTCTTTATAATTCATAGATGTAGTGGCAGCTTTAGAATAAAGAAAGGATAAAAGAGAAAATACTTTGAAGGCAACCATAGTTACATGTACATCTATTATAGTCATGTGTGCCTTAGAGTCTGATATGGTAGCTATCTTCTCAAGAATGGTTATATAACCTTTTTTTTAATGGGGAAAAAACATTTTAAGTTCATGTCTTCCTTTGAAATATTTCTAAGAATATAATTTTTCTGATAGTCACATGTATGGTTGATTAGATCTACTAGAGTGACTAATTTAAAATTCTTTAGAAGTTAAGAAAAACACATTAGATTTATACTATTAGTAAACTTTACAATATTTTCCTTGATGTGTTCTACATTGGCTGTTTTATAACCTTTTCCTATTTACCAGTTGGATTCTTAATGGTTTTACTTTTTATTTATGTGGGATTCTTTAAACATTATAAAAATAAGTAATACTTGTTACAGATGTTTTTCTCACCATGTTGGTTTTCCCTTTTTAGTGAGGTATGCTGTTAAATATAAATTGTTTCATTTTTATATGGTAAAATATTTCTCTTTCTAATTTATTCTATTATTTCTAGGCTTAGAAAGTCTTATCCCCCAGAAATTAGATCACTTTCATACCAGTTTTACCTTCATGTGATGTTTTAATATGTAATGATATCTCTGCAGATTATTTTGCTATATTGAGAAGTACCTTCGATTTCTCTTTTCCACAGCAATTTTTAAAATGATTTGTCTGTATTCATGATCTCTCTTTCTTCACATCCAATCTGACCTTTTATCATCATACCACATAAAATGACTTCCATTCTGATCACCATGTTGTTAAGCCAAAAGGACATGTTAGTCCTTATAAGACCTCAAGGCAGTATTTTACACTGCTGTTGGTCACTTTATTCTTTGTAAAAAGTTTTCCCTTGGTCTCTGATTTCCACACTCCTGATTTTTCTACAACTTCTGACCTTTCCTTTGCAGCCTCATCTTTCTCTAATTTAATTATTGGAGTTCTTCACAACTTAACTTTTTGCCTGCTATTCTTCTCATTTATACTCTTACCCTAAGCCCTATTGCTCCCATCCATGACTTGAGTTATCATCCAGATAACTGCTTGCTCCAGACGTGGAATTGCCTTCTTGACATCTTAGCTTGACTATCTTCATGATTATTCTTCAAGTTAAATTTTAGAATCATCAGGTTTTTTAGTGAAACTAAGGTCATTCATGTGGAAAAATAAGGCATACTTTCAAACGTTATTTTTCATTTACTTAAATTTTTTATCACTCTAGTGGACTACCTGTTTCTTATTAAATTTATTCTAAGTGGATTCTTTAGTTGGTTCTTATTAGCATTTACACCAATAATTTATATTCAGTTATTAGTTTTCTCCTACTTTATTTAGAATTTTACTATTAGAAAAGTATATGTTTTGTAGCTAAAATTACCTAAAACAAAGATTTTTACATAGTTTTTTATCTCTCTTGATCATAAGCTATACTTTTGATCATAGAACTGGAAAGGTTCTCTAGAGTTTAGTCAAACAGTAATTCTTACTGAGAAGATATCTTCAGGGCAATGCCCCACCCTTGAAGCATTAAAGATGTTAAGTTGACTGGTTTGGGAAAATTTTATATTATAATTAACATCTATATAAAACTTGTAGATTATACAGTTCCTTCATACGTTATTTTGTTATTTATTCATCTCAACCTTTTTAGGTAGATGATATTATTACTTGAAAACAATTGAGTTGCAGGGACATTAAGAGACTTTTCCATGGTCATTAAAATATTGAGTTCCTGAACTAATGCTATACCCCCGGCCTCATTCTATAGAGCTCATGCTGTTTCTACTGTATCACATTGCTTTTCATTGTATGTAAAAAGCAATCTGAAAGTACTTAATTGGATTCTAAGTGAGTTATGAGGTAGAAACATTCCTAGACTATCCATTCTGAGTACTTTTTAAAATTTATATTTTATATATGAATCACTTAGACAATCATTTAAATTTTTTTTATAGGAACCTCCAGAAGTTTAGCCTTTTTGGAGACATAAGCGTTCTACAACAGCAAGGAAATTTGTCAAATACATACCTCAGCAAGGTGGACCCTGATGGCAAAAAAATTAAGCAGTAAGTTATATAGTTAGAGGGAAGGGGCTTATATAATAATAATTTTACTTTTTAGATAAATTGTAAGATACCATCAGAAGAGTAATGATTATTTTTCTAAAAAGAACATATGTCTTGGAAAATGTCTTAACTATGAAATACAGTGATCATTATATGCCATTTCAGGTCATAAATTTTAAGACAAATCAAAGAATTTTCTGGGTAATTAATGTTTTGTATAACTTATCTACTTGCTTTTGCTATAATATAAGTCATATGTCACCAGTCTTGTGCCATACTGGTATAAAGTGCTGCTTTCCTTGAACATATCTCTACATGTTTAACAGATCTGTAAGTTTAATACCTCTTACTCATAATATTTTAATGTGAATTTTAATGGTATTTATGATAATACTTGTGGGTTGGATTGAAACTAACTGAGAGAAAATGGATCTGAACATTGCATGCCATTTTACTGCCTATTTTCAAAAGACAGTTCAAAGATTAGAGCTAAATGTTAAGAGGATCATTGTAGCATGTGTTTTCCTTACAGAATTCAGCAGCTGTTTGAAGAAATACTGAGTAATAGTAGGCAATTGAAATGGCTGTCCTGTGGGTTTATGCTGGAAATAGTAACCCCAACATCACTGTCATCTCTCTCAAACTCTATTGCCAACACTATGGAGCACCTCAGTTTACTGGATAACAATATTCCTGGTAACAGCACTCTTATCACTGCAGTGGAACTAGAGCGATTTGTGAATCTGCGCTCACTTGCCCTGGATTTCTGTGACTTTACAGCTGAGATGTCAAGAGTCTTAACCGATAGCAACCATGTGCCTTTGCAGCGACTGTCTCTCCTGGTCCACAATGTTTCCGTGATGCACAAGTCTCTGGACAACATGCCAAATGATGAGCATTGGAAAGCCTTGTCACGAAAGAGCACTAGCCTTCGGGTCTATATAATGGCTTTTGATATCAAGAGTGAAGATATGTTAAAGATTCTGAAGCCCAGTATACCACTAGAGAGGATTCATTTTGACAGCTACATCACTTGTGTTTCGGGAGCTATTGTTGATCTCATATCTAGACAGTATGACAAGTTCCTCACTCACTTTATATTAATGAATGATGTGATCGACACATCTGGATTTCCAGATCTTAGTGACAACCGAAACGAAGATCCATTGGTTTTACTAGCTTGGAGGTGCACAAAGCTCTCTCTTTTGGCAATTCATGGTAGGTGATTTTTGTTCACTATAATTTGATACTAATCTTATATCTAAAATGTTTTATGCTAATAAAAAGATAGCACTGGCATTTATAGTATTAAAATCTTATAACAGCCTTGGCCAGTGTGGGTCAGTTGCTAGGAGAATTGTTTCCATAAACCAAAAGGTCACAGGTTCAATTCCTGGTCAGGGAAAATGCCTAGGTTGCAGGTTAGGTGTGGTCCAGCGCATACAAGAGGCAACCAATGGATATTTCTCTTTCACATTGATGCTCCTCTCTCTGTCTCCCTCCCTCCCTCCCTTCCCTTCTCTCTAAAATCAATAAGTATGTTCTCCGGTGAGAATTTTAAAAGATCTTATAACAAATTAATATGCAGATTTTTATACTTTTTAAGGTTTATAAAATATTCCAACAAATGGAAAGTCACATCTCTGCCCTAAGTGTTCTGCTCCAAGTTCCATTACATTTTTCTTCTACCATGTAATTGATGGCATTTTATAAAAATGGCATTTGAAGTTAATTTTTCTAAGAAAATATACATATTTACCTGCAGTAGAAATATCTTCTCTAATCACAAATAACATGGAAGAGAAAGTGTGATTTCTTTCATGCCCATTGCCTTCTAGATTCTAGGTGTTAACATGAATTTATATGACTTTTTTTTTTAATGGTGGTTCCATTGATTGGGTATATTCTTATGCTAGGGCCTTTCATCTTAATTTGAACTTGAGGGAGAGACTTTCTATTCTGACAAGTCAGAGGAATATTTTACTTCCTTTTTTTGATACTTATAAGACATTTACAGAATACAAGTTAGGAAGTCTCTATGAACATCTTAAACTCTCTTTATTAGCTCTGTTTCATTGTTTTTGAAATCAGTTTTTAGCCTGTATTTGTGTCTTGCTTTTCAAGTTTTGTTTTGTAATTTAGTCAGCCAGCAGAGGTAGTAGCAAAGACTAGACCAATGTTGAAGGTAATAAATGAGGATTTTGTATCAGATAAAGAAATGTCAGGTCATTCAAAAGTTAAACTAACACAGTCCTTTTAAAAGCTTCTTTTCTTCTTTTAAGAAATAAGATGTTAGCGACAGCTAAAGCCCCTCCAACCATTGTCCTTTTATTCCTTCCCAAAGGTAATTATTCTGAAATTAGTATATATTATTCCCATGACTGTTTTATACTTTACATATTTCTATTGACAATGAACAATTTATCTTGAAAGTATCACTTCATAACTTTGGACTAAGAATGATTTTTCATTAATGAAAAATATCAGTTTACATATCATTAATGAATATATACTTTTGAAATATAAAATTTGTTCTTTGTATTTCCAAAGCTATAAAATTATATTTTAAATATATTTGATTTTATTAAATGCGGTGGTATGAGAATAGGATTATAGCACCTGCCATTTTACCACCCACAGTAGTGTTCTTGGGGATAATATCAAACCTGTCATTTTTCTTTTTCTGGCTAATCATACTTCCTTCTCGAATCTCAGTATATTTTTAAAAGAAAAGGACCAAAGTAGTGAGATACAAATTTGTGAAAAGACTAACTTATATAGACAAACTAAAATGCAAGGAAATTATAGTGCTTGTGTTTTGCTTATTTTTAAGGTTACACAGTGTGGGCACACAATCTCATTGCCATTGCTCGTCTTCGTGGCTCTGATCTGAAAGTACTTGAAGTCACTGAAGAAAGCATTGATTTTGACCAAGGTGAACTTGCCGACCAGGATGTGGATCCCGTGCATAACCTTATTGAGCAGGTATCCCTGGGCTTGGGCCAACCTTGGCATGCAGTCATGGACATCGAATCACTCAGTGTCTTCACTGAACCAAATCGTCATTTTTACAGAGAGATGCAAAGCTTCAGCGAAGACATTTAGCTTTTTTTTTTAAATGTACAATTCCTGTGGTTACATATGCAAGTAGGGTCCCATTATGTTTTTTTTTCAGTAGTGTGAATTAATCCCTTTGTGCTGTGTTTAATCAGTATTAGCTTCATAGAGTTATATATGTATATTCTACTTCTTGATCAAAGAACGTACTCGGGTATTGGTTTAGAAGTTCAAAGTGACTATGTATAGGGCTTTCACGGTTAATGAACTTGTTACCAAACCTTAAGGATATACAACCGAAGGTTGTCTGAGGTTGCTGGCTAACTTTGTTTTTCACTGAGTTACTCTGCCTTTTTGATGTTTTTATTCTTTGTGTGTCAGAGTTCAGAACTCAGGAGCCAAAATATTTTTATACATATATAGAAATATATCCATAGCCTGGTAGATTTGTATGCAATGCACTGCATTCACATATTCTAATAGCATTTCATTAATTTTTATTAGAAATGTGAGGATAATGTCTCAAATGATTTATCCTTAACAGAAAAACCAAGACTTTAACTTTCATTACATATATAAAAATTGATATCACCAATTACCATTCTGAATTTTGTATAGTACTAGGTTAGAACATTGCTTAACCCTTTTTTTAAATGCATTTACATAAAATACTCAGATTGTTGGATTTTTTAAAACTATATATGACATGATTTTATTTATCAATTACATTACACATTTAAGTTAGCTTTTAAGCCCAGATTTCAAGTAGTGGAGGAAGAAAGAAACTATATTCCAGGGTAAAACCTCCTAAAGAAAATCAAAAAACAAAATTATAAACACACATGCTTACAAACATTAGTCGTGAAATCCCTAGCAACAAGTCACTGGATTTTTCTCTGTCAGCACGCGTGTCAGCTGCCAAAGAATAGACTTAACTGAAGAAGTGCCCACATGCTGGCAGGGGCCGGCCTGCTCTGGCCAGCCAGATACTGCTAGATAGTAATATTTAAGGTCGAATTTCGACCTGTGGTACACAGCTGTGCTGTGGCTCAGTCAGCAACCTCAGAACTCTGAAAAACAAAACAAAAAAGAAAAAAGAAAAAAAAAACCATGCACCTGTTTCACTGTGAATAGTGAATGTAAAGGAAGAAAGGAAAAACTGAAAGCTTGTTCTATCACAGGTATGAGCTGCTATGATACATGAAGAACATTCCATGAAGTATGTTTTAAAACCTTGTTATATCTGAGAGGCTTTAAAAGCCGATTTAACTGTTTCAGGGCAACCGCGGTACAGACGTGGTCTCTGTGAGACTTCCACCTGACCCCAGTTTTAAGTGGTACGAATGTTGTGCATTTAATGTTAAAGGACAGTCTGCAATAATAAAGTAGCCAACGTGGGTGCCCAGCAGTGCTGAGACCTGGCTGCTCTATTGTAAGCTTTGGAAACACAATTTATGCAACAGATGTCCAGATATGATTCTATTTATGGAAAAAGTTTATATGTGTTTTACAAATGGTTTTACCATCTTATATTAAAATGACCTTTTGACAGGTGTGCACTGTTTTGTCTCCAGTGGGCACATACCATGCGGATTTTATATGTACATCAGTAGTGTGAATCCACTGGCACAGTGTGTGTAAATGCCAGATGTGGTGAGATTTTATCTTATAAATGTGATCAGATAAAATAACTCCTGACAGAAACTGTAAGGAAACCAGCTGAATGTTTGACCTGATGACTGATGTTGTATGGTTTATGTTAAATGTATATTCTTTTAATCAATGAATAAAGCATTAAAAAGTGATCACTGAAATATATTTTATTGTATACGAGGCATGAAAACTATTAGTGTTAAATAAACTGCAGTAACCCTTATGTTGTGTATAATCATATGTCAGCTCCTATTGTAACTTGGCTAGTGAAACTCAAATTTGAAAACCTATCATAAAAAGTCTTAGGCGGAATAATTTGGAGGATTTTAATTTTTTAACTCATTTTGGCAAAATACAAGCATAAAAGCAAACAATACACTGGTTAACACAAAGTCCAAGTGTGGCTACTTACTTCGGTATGCCAGTATTAAATAGTTCATAAACCCCTGTGTACTGCTTTAGTTTGGCTTTGCAATCTTATATTCTTGGTTATTGAAACAAACAGCTGTCATTTATGAGAAAGAAAAGGGCTTGGCCATCTTTCCTTCCTTAATCATTCCAGCTGCTGACTCTTCTAGACATTGCCTTATGTTAGAATAATCTGGTGTTCACAAAGAACCGTCATCGTACCTGCTGCTTCCTTATTAGAGACACCTAACTCCTTTGAATAAATCAACATGTTTAAGTATTTAAAATACCAAATAGTATTCAAAATGTATGGGCAGAGGAAGCCTATTTATATATTTGAGTATCATCCAAGTGAAGGTTGGTCCAGGAAGGCGCTACACCGGCAGGCTCGACCTCTGCTTTCTACTCTAAGCTCCGGCTCTAACGCTGCCTGGGCAGACCCTTCATTGAACTTGTTCCCTCAGATGTGAAATGAGGGACTGGACTTGGTTATCTAAAACTCTGATTCTTCATCTGAAGTTTCGACCTTTGTTAGCCATCAGCTTATAGACATGTACAAGATCATCTTTGAACAAATGTATTAAATAGTCTCAAAACATAGCTTACTAAACTATATGAAGTTTACATATCTAAAACTACTTTCACATTTCCTCTACCACCCTAGGAATTAAAAAGTTAGGGATTCGGTGGAGCAGGGCTTGGGAAGGAAGTGTGCCTGTGGTTGAACACATAGACTCAGAAACCGAATTGCTTGGGGCTTACAGCATGAATCAGACGGGGTCTTTATGAAGCCAGTACATAAAATGGCACTAAATGGGGTTAACACACAAGAAGGTGTGAAAACCCAGTGGCCACACCACATTTTCTGTATCAGTGCTTCCCAACACTTTCATGTACAAAAAATACTGTACAGCAAACTGGTAAAAACTGGAAGGAATTGGAGGGGGGAAAAAAATCATTTTATTATATAACTGATGAGAAAAATAAAATACAGATTCAGAAATAGTAAATTTGTATAGAACTTTCAAATAAAATCTTATCAAATGTTTTAATTAATAACTTCTTAAAAACTTTACTATTGTCATCAATGGAAAACCCCCCACAAATAAGTGATGTTTAAGCCTTTTTTTCACAACCATTCAAAACTTACGCAGCTGAATTATACTTAAGAAATTAACTGTTCTAAATGTAATGGTAAATGTAATGTTGAAGTTTCTTGCAAGGTGAATATCTTCATTACAAGTATTTCAAATAATGATGAAGCTCTAATTTGTGGTCACCTATACTTAACCATGCCACTAGTTTAGGTACCACAGAGAGCACATATTAGCCACCAACCAACAGACAAGTATCTGATTTATAAGAAGGCAAGCTGAGGTCTGTGGGGCACCCTCCTCTCATCTCCAGCTCCCAATCCCCTCACCCATCTAGGGCTTCATGCTTGGGTTTTCCTATCTTAGGACATCTGGAATATACTTCTCACAGCTTCACAGACCACACCACACACCCCACACCCCACCTTGCCCATGATGGAGACAGGAGCATTCTGCATCTGTCAGGGGAGCAGTAAGTGACTGAGTTAGGGGCACACTGTCAGACCCAGCTCCACTCCCTGCTCTCCAACAAGACACTGAAAGCATCACGAAGCCACCAGCCAGGGCTCCCAGCCACCCCAGAATTCAGGTAGCCTGGAGGGGCATGACCTGGTATAATCTCTGGACTCATTTGGCTTGCTGGTTGTGGAAAGAAATAGAAGGTATACTGTGAATAAATTTTCAGGACACTTGAATCATCCTTTGTAAAAGATTTTTTTTAAAGATTAAACAAGGAGGGAGGGCAAGACAATATATAATTTTGGCAAGGAAGAAGGAAACACTGACAGATGGAACTTGAACTGGAATATCCACTTTAGAGAGCAAAATTTCAGTATCTTATAAAGCTAAAATTGTCTGTGCCGTATGACCCAGCAACTTCACTCCCAGATGTATTCTTTTAACACCAGGACTTTGATCGTTTTTGTTCTCATAGTCCCTAAAAATTCTAAAGGAATTTTGAAACACCATGTACTCCTTTGCACAGTTAGGCATATAAAACACTGGCCATAATCTTAACATAATAGTAATAGTTCAAATGAACTGTAAACATTTTTAAAAATGTATATAATGAGATCTAAATGCCATAGTAATTTGGTACCTCCTATCATCCATTCATTTAAAAAAATGCTGTAAACTCTTGATCATTTGGAAATTTTACATTATTCATTTTCCTCCTTAAACCCATATACTGTGTCAGTTATCAATTTATTGCCTCACCTCTGAATGCACTCTTCAATATTTCCTCTCCAATAACGGAACTACTTTCAGTACCGCATCTTTAAAGTCAGCATGTTTTCTCAGTAAGAGGCATGCAGGGCATGGGAGAAAGCAGCAGCTCTCCCGCAGTTCCCGTGGCAGGGCAGGGTAGGCAGCCTCGGTGTGAAGACGTGCAGTGGAGCCTGCCCCAGCTGTAGCACGACGCTGTTCCACCGCGACCTTTCAGCCTCGGCCTGACCTTCAGCTCTCAACACAGAAACAAGCTGCTGCACAGCCCACATGCTTTGAGAGCCTCCTGCCTGCAATGGCGCATAGACTGCCACTGTCTTCAGTGGCTGTATACTGCCCACGTGATCCCAAAGGTCCCAGTGGGGCTTAACTACGCCTGGCCCGCTCACTGCTCTGAAGGCCTCTGCACCTCCAGTGCCCACACTCCCCCCGCACACCCATGCCACTGGTTGCTTTTTGCCTGCCCCCCACCTGAAATGAGGCAGGTCCAGTTTAAATCTACTACTATTTTTTTGATTTTTATAAACACAAGTGCCAAGAAAAATATTTGCAACATAAATGAGTGGATGAGAAAAGTCTGTAATAATGATGTTACTCAGTCTTCAAACTCCTGAGCTTTTAAGTCCCACCCCACCCCACCCCCCAAAAAAACACTGGTCTATCAAAAATTATTTTTGGTAACTTGGTTGATGCAAATGGAGTTACTCACTTTCTCAGCACCAACATCAATATTTCAAATTGCCTCTTTGGGGCTCCAGAGGTTAGTACTCCTTAATATGATGCAGTATAGTAAGATCAGGAGTGGGTGAAAGTTGATGTTCCTTTTGCAACATGGGAGTAGGGTAACTGCAAAAGGAGGTTAGGAAAGGAGAACCTGTACCTTAAAATCATCCTGTAGCAGAACAGCTGTGGAAAAGAATACACTTAGAAGGTAAAATTCTGTGAATTTCCCTAAAAGCATATCTGCAATTGCTTGTAAATTCTTTGTATACTGTTTCAAAATTTGATGTACCCCAAGTTTCAAAATTATAGCTGTATTCTATAGCTTCTCTATAGCTGTATAGAGAAGTATTGCTTATGTGACAAAGAAGCAAATACGAAGATGCTTATTTCCACATTATAATGAAAAAACAGCAGCAACTGAATGTCCATCAATAACAGAATGAATTTATTGTTGCATAGCCACACGGTGGAATGCTATACAGCAGTCAAAATTAACTCAACCTACATTTATTAAAATGGGTGAATCTCAAAGTTGAGTGAAAAAAGCCAGTTTCCAAGGGATATAATGATATCATTGATGTGCATTTTTAAAAGGCAGATAAACCTACATATTGTACATAAATATTTAATTGTAAAACAAAAAACATTTCCAACTTCTACACAGAAGTGTTTACCTCTACAGCATGAGGACAACTGTATTTGTTACATTTTTTCTTGAAAAAAAGGCAAATATTAAATTTGTTCTATCTAGATAGTAAGTAAAAGGAAATTTATTATATTATTTGTTTCTTTCCTATATTTTTAAAAAATATTTGTAATTTAAAATGTCAGTACAAGTTACCAAAAAATGAATGTTTATGGAGTGACTTGGTTAATGATCATGCTCAAGTCTAAAATGTAACCAAAGCAAGATAGAATATTGCCTCTGCTCATTCACAAAGGACTGTCTCACAGTAAACTCAGAGAGGCTCAAAGACCGTGTGAGAGTTTAATGACTACTTTAATTGTAAGGAAGTTCTAAGTAATGTTTTAATATATTGCAGATGATTCTATATATTTCAATTTACAGCATTATTGTCATTAGAGTAATAATTCAATATGAACATCATATAAAACAAACTCAGCTATTTTGAGTGTAGCCAAGGATCCAGAAGTAAGTGTAAAAAAAACTTTGGGGGCCACCAAAGACCCCAGATAGCCATAGCAATTTTGAGTAAAAGAACACGGAGGTATGCTACCTAATATCAAATCATACTACAATGCTATAGAAATCAAAACAGCATGGTACTGGCATAAGCACAGACACACAGAGCAACTGAACAGAATAGAGAGCTCAGATATAAACCCACCCCTATTTGTTCAACTAATATAGGACAAAAGAAGGAAGTGAGTATTATGCTAAGTGAAATATGTCAGTCAGAGAAAGACAAATATATGATTTCACTTGTATGTGGAATCTAAAGAACAAAATAAAACAGACTTAGAGAAAACAGACTGATGGTTGCCAGAGGGAAGGGGGGTGTTCAGGGACTGGGTGAAAAGGTGAAGGGATTAAGAAGTACAATTGGTAGTTACAGAATAGTTACAGGGATGTAAAGTACAGCATAGGGAATATAGTCAATAATAATGAATAACTATGTATGGTGTCAGGTGAATACTGGAAATATTGGGGGGAACACTTTGTAAAGTGTATGCTTGTCTAACCATTATGCTGTATACACGAAACTACTATAAAATAATACTGAATGTTCACTGTGATTGAAAAATAAAACTTAAAAGACTTGTGGGGCCAGATTATTGCCTGCACTAATACTTAAAGGATCATTCAGAAGAGCCACTGCCACTTCCTTTTAGCTCACTCTCCTTACTTTCAGCATAATTCTAACAAGCATGTTTGCTGACTTCGCAATCCACAGTCGATTGGATATGGAGGGAAGAGTTGACTGTAAAAGGCACAGAAATTTACAGCCTTGAAAAAAGAATATAACTAATCTTAAACCATTTGTTTTGGAACTTGAAACAGACTTAAAAATGCCTATAACAAAACTGAAATGTATAGATATAATATTTGTAATGGCCCTGCATCAGTAGGAAAATACATTATCATCAGAATACCTGTGTAATTAATGAATTGAACTTTTAATACATTTCAGAAATATTTTCACGCAAGATGGTTAGAAGGGTTGGTGTTTAAAAGAATGACTTGAGTTAATCAAGAAATATTCACTTAAACAAGATTTTCTGAGAAAACACTGAGAAGAAATACGGCACGCATTGAGTATTTACTGTGTGCCAAGCACTATTTTAACCGCTTCCAGCAAAATGTACTTAATTCTCACAGCCACCCTGCAGGACATAATCATATGTATTTCATATATGAGGAAACTGAGATACAGAAAGGTTAGGAATCTTGTCCAAGGTTGCCCTGGCCCAGTGGCTCAGTTGGCTGGAGTGCTGTTCTGTGCACCAGAAGGCTGCAGGTTTGACTCCTGGTCAGGGCACAAACCAACCAGTCAGTGCATAGGGGAGGCAATCGATTGATGTTCTCTCTTAAATTGGTTTCTCCACCCCTCCTCTGCCCCTTCCCAGTTCCTCTCTCTCTTTCCCCCCTTCCTCTCTCTCTAAAATCAATGAAAAATGTCCTTGGGTGAGAATTAAAAACAAAAAAAAAAATCATGTCCAAGGCCATAAAACTAGTAAGTGTTCAAACAAGATAAACTAGGACCCCATATTATATGACCTCTATCCTGCCACTTACATACAGCTGTACTATTACTAGGCAAATAATACTTTCCTTTTTTTAGTTTTTCAAATGTATAGATTTTCAATTTTGAAGTCACATACTCTCCATGTACCAGTATCCTTGCTGTATTTCTTGAATTGCATTAACTGCGCTTGGTATATTCCTGTGTGTGTGTGCATGCACACATACATACACGTGTGACCAATTTAATTGATCACAAAGCAACAGAAAGATCATTAGGTATATGAATTTGTATGTAACACAGAAGTGTGTATGTGGAAACACTGAAAATATAAATGTACTACACAATCTAACATGTAATTTAATTTTTAATAAATTATACAGTTGGTATATGTTTAACCTACCTAATGTCAAGAGACAGGCAAGTTAATGGTAAAATTAGAATAGTCACTACTTTGTTGTAATTATTTCTGGAAGCTAAGAACTCTCCTTACCTGGCATGATATGTTGTTTGAGATTTTCAAGTGATTGAAATACATGTAATTTTGGTCCTTCATGGTTCTTATCTACATTTATGGGCCCAACAAACAGGAAACTTTTAAAAGGCTAGTTGATCAAGATGGAGTTTTGTTAACATATTAGTTGACTGACTTGATCATGTTTTCTGTTAAATTAATAAAATCTAGTTTGACACCTTGTTATTCAAAGGGCCATCAAATTAACAGATCCAAGTAGTCCAGACCTAGGTAGTTACCAATCTCCTTTCAGCAATATCAGGAAATTAAATTCTCTTTTGATCATGTGGATTCTTTGATTATACTTCCTATTATATTAGTAAGTATAATTTTATTAAAGTATCAAATAGTTAAGTGAAACTTTATATAAAGACTAAAATAAATACATACTCTGATGGCAAACCATTTCAAAATAGAAATATAAATATTTACTAATTTCAAAAAAATTTTAAAAGACTTGAGCATAAGTTCACAGAAAATTAATTCTCTTTGTTTGAAATAAACAATTCAAAATGACAAGTTCCAAGAAAGAAATGGTAATAGAAATTTTAAAGCACCATTTATGTCATTTGAAAACAAAAGAGAGGCAGTGCAACTATGGTTTAATAAAATAACATATCCCAAAATTTGGAAAACTGTGAAACTAGAGGGGATGTGCCTCAATATAATAAAGGCCATATATGACAAGCCCACAGTTAACACCATATTCAATCATGAAAAGCTGAAAGATTTTCCTTTAGGATCAGGAACATGAAAACGGTACCAACTCTCACTATTTCTATTCAACATCACGTTGGAATTCCTAACCAAAGCAAACAGGCAAGGAAGAGGATGAGAAGGGAGTGGAGGGGAGGAGAGAAGAGGAGAGAGAAAAGGACAGGAGAAAGGAAAGGAGAAGGAGAAGAGCAGGGAGGGGAGGGGAGGGGAGGAGACAAAGAGAAGAGAAAAGAAAAAAAGAGGAAGAAAGGGTATCCAAATCACAGAAAGAAGGAAGAACACTGTTTCCTTGATATGATATTATACAGATAATTCTCGACTTATGATGGGGTTATGTCCTGATAAATCCCATCCTAAATTGAAAATATTCTAAGTCAAAAATGCACTTAATACACCTATCCTATGCAAATACCATAGCTTAGCCTACCTGACCTTAATTGTGTTCAGACCACTAATAATATTTAGCCTACAGCTGTGCAATTATCTTGAATTTCATCTCAAGAGTAATTGCCTTCCTTGTCTTCTAACCAGAAACAGGAGACACAGTTGGGCATTTTGTAGACCTGATGGGATGTGAAAACACAAAACATAATATACAAAAAACACTGGCGACACAGTGCACTGCACAGTATAGACTGTTAACCCTCATGATCATGTGGCTGCCTGGGAGCTGTGGCTCGCTGCCACAGGAGAGTTTGGTACCACAAATCACTTGCCCGGGAAGGATAAAAAATTCAAAATTCAAAGTACAGTTTCTATTGAATGCATACCACTTTCACACAATAGTAAAGTCGAAAAATCTTAGGTTGAGAACTGTCTATATATACCGTCATGCAGAGCTTAACAACAGGGATACATTCTGAAAAATGCTTTGTTAGGCAATTTCGTCATTGTGCAAACAATATAGAATGTAGGTATACAAACCTAGATGATACTTTATACAACTAACAGTGCAGTTGATTCATTTACACCAACATCACTACAAACATGAAAATAGTGCATCACGATGGGGTCAGGATGGTTACGACATCACTAGGTGATAGAAATAAACTGTCAGAAAATGAA
This sequence comes from Anoura caudifer, assembly GCA_004027475.1. Lineage (NCBI taxonomy): Eukaryota > Metazoa > Chordata > Mammalia > Chiroptera > Phyllostomidae > Anoura > Anoura caudifer. The sequence goes on from PVKU01005210.1 coordinate 57,172, forward strand.
TTCAAGAGAGTTGCAGGCACAAAATTAATAAACAAAATCAGTTGCATTGCTAAACACTAATGACAATCTATCCAAAAGGAAATTAAGAAAGCAGTCCCATTTACAATTGTATCAAATAGTATAAAATACTTAGAAATAAATTTAACCAAGGAGGTAAAAGATCTGAACACTGAAAATTTTAAGAAATCAATGAAAGAAATTAATTGACTTCCAAACCACTGGTTTGAAAGTGGAACTTTAACTCAAATCTAAAGAGTAAGAGCCACTCCCAGGCAGTTTTCTGGAATTTTCAAAATAATGGCTCTTTCCCCTCCTGAGATTATAAACACTAAATACCATGTGCATCTGGAAATGCTGCAACTATGTGGGGAGATGATATACCTGAGAATGAAACTAACAGAAAAGCAGAGCTAAGCAATTAGAAGAGAAAGACCATGTTTTGATATTATAATTCAAACCATACTATGACTCTAACTGTGAAACCTTGAAATTCCTAGTTACACCAACCGATAATACTCCATTTATTGTTATCCAGCTGGTTTGAGCTTCATTCTTGTCTTGCAAGCAAGAAACCTAATGCAATGTAATAAACTTAACTGCTCTTCATGTACAATTATCAGAGAGCTCTCAAAAACCCACCCTTTCTTTTGTCATGCTTATATCAAATTCTGTCTTTTTCTTTAAGAGTAGCTGCTACTCTTAAAGAAAAAGGAGGCTTAGTTTGCAAAGGAAACAAGGCTAGATGCTTTTCTAAATAGATTTCATGGTGAATCCTAAACTGCATCTCCAGAAGCGGACTAAAAATCACCAACCATACTCACAAAGTAATTTCATAGCATTTAAGCATGTGTAAAACCTGTTTGGATTGTCTGGCTTAAAAAAAAAGAAGTATTATTTTTTTCAACCAACCTAGTTCCAAAGAATGTGATCTCCTTCCCTCTTATTAACCTTTTCTCCTCTGCCCCAAATTCTGGCCCCCAAATATATTTTAGGTATGTATCACTAAAAAATCATCCTAAAGCCAGGATGGAGAGAGGAGTATATGCAGAGATATTATACTCTCATATAAAGTTCTTTAAAAATGCTTTTAAAAAATGAAAAGAGCTTAAGTGTTCAACAACAAAAGAATAGTCAAGTAAACCATAATTACAAAAGGGAAAGTTATGCAACCATTAAAAATGAAGTCTGGCTGCCTCTGGCTCTTTGCCGGATGCTCCTGACCACTCCCTAAGGGTCCTTCCAGCACCATGTGCTCTGCCCCAGTGCTTTCTTTGGCAACCTAATCATTTTTATTTGCTAATTTTTATTTTATATTTTGTCAGTTACAGTTGACATTCAATCTTATTTTGCAACCTTAATTATTAAGGGACACTGTGCGCTGGCTGGGCAGCTCAGTTTTTTAGAGCATCACCCATACACCAAAAGGTGGCAGGTTCCATCCCCAGTCAGGGCACACATACCTAGGTTGTGGGTTTGATTCCTGGTGAGGCACCTATGGGAAACAACTGATCGATGTTTCTCTCACATCATTGTCTCTTTCTAAAATCAATAAAAATATAGCTTCGGGTAAGGATAAAAAAAGAAACATAGTTTCATGAACATGTGCTCACAGATCTGCTAATTTAGAAAGAAAGGGCTGAATAGCATGTAGGAAGGTTGTTAATAGAGAAACCATATCTGGATGGGTAACACACATCTGTTAAATAGAATACCTCAACTTTGTTTCTTTTGGAGAAAAACAGTAGTTTTAAGTTTGCTTTTATTTTTTACCTAGCTACCTAAAAGGAAATACCAAAGGCTGCGGTATGTATATGGTGCAAAGGGTGGGTATGATGTTTTCCTTTCTATCATCTATTTTGCATTTAAAGGGGAAACTGTAAATGTTTGAATGATTTCTAAAAATCAAAATTAAAAAAAAATGAAGTTTACGAAGCCTACATAAAAATTATTTATGTTAGGAGATTAGGTTTAAAACCATGAAATTATAGACACATAATTACAAGACAAAAGACAGATGAAGGAGAAAAGTCTTGGAAGGGGGTGCAACATAAAATGCAAAAAGTGATTTTGTTTGGGTGATGACCTGGAATGATTGTTTTTCCTTCAGCTTTTGACCATTTTCTTATAGGGCATCTATGACTTTTCTATTTTAAAAAGTGTAAGATCAAAGTGGAAAGAAAACTGTCAACCAAAACCAAGAAGTATTCTTTCCTGAAATGTCCAAGCCTGTTGCGTATCAATCCAAAGTGATGCTCAGTTTGAAGTCCTGAGCTTTGACATATCCCTTTAGCCTTCCCTTTAGATGGTGGTAAAAGCAATAATAGAAAACTTAAGCTTCAAGATAGCAGACCAAACACATGCACTTACCACCTGCCCCTCGAGGCCCTGTTGAAATAAACAACAAGAAAGAACCCAGGGAAATAAACTCCATTAACACTGAAAAGAATGAAAGAGGTCCCCAACAAATGAGATTTCCAAATTTTATAAGGGACAGAAAAAGCAGATGGGATTAGAGTGAAAGATAAAATAGAGAAAGCTGCAGCCTAGGACCTGTTGTCAGGCGCTGGGAGTCAGGCTGCCAGACAGAAGAACCTGAAGCTGGGCTCAGAGCCAGTTGGTGCACAGGACTGATGTAAGAGGTAAAAATAGGGAGCTTACTTGAAATTCTGCATACAGAATAACTAATAGTTGCTACCACCATTCCCCCGCCACAACCTCAAGCACACAGAAGTGAGGCAAGATTTGCCTCCAGCTAAAATACTGAATAGATATTCCCTAAAGAAATCAAATTGTTTGGAACAAGCAAAAGCTTCTAGTATTAGTGGTTGTGTTCTAGATGAAGCCCTTTTCATTCTGGTATCTGGAGGGATTATAGCCAGTCAGCCAGCTCCCTATGGGCTCCTCCTAATGCAAAGCCTGTCAGTCACCTTTCTGTCTCCAACCCTACCCCACACCTATCCACACATTTCCAAATCTGAATCCTCACTCAAGAAAGAGATCTAACAGGAAAATTGTCCTTGCACAGAAAAAGCTATAAAATATTTCATTATATATGATTTGGTCTGATAGTGAATAATATTTAAATAATAATAATGATGTAAATGTTATCCGATTTTCAAATTTTACATCAACTCTGGACCAAATATAGAAAATAGTTTATGCTTTTAGGCATAATATAATTAGCAACCTTGAAAATATAAATGTGCAATTAAGAAAATATAATTTTATCTTTGTAAGCAAAGGGAGTTGGAATAAAGGGAAGAGGGACTAATAGAGGTTTAAATCTATCAAAATTACAAAGACAACAATAGAAACCTCTATTTGGATAAATATCAAACATGACGAGGAAAGGAAGATGGGGATGGAAATAGTATAAATGTGCTAAGTCTTAATTTTTCATCAAAACACAAACTGATAAAGTTAACAAACCAAGCTGATAAATCAGAGATTAGGAATTATAAGCATATCTTCCAAGATTCTAAAGTCACCAAAAATAAACAGGGAAAAAGAGGTAAAAGAGAAACTAACATGAAAGTGTAACTAGGGAGAAGCAGTAAAATCGAGAACACTTGTCATATATCCTAAAATACTACTATGTGACACATTCCCATTTAGTTACATTATAACAATAAAAATATATTTTGAAGCTAAATGTGTTCATTTATTCTGGAACCCCAAAGTATTTCACAATACTCAGCCCACATCACGTCTTGCCTGCCACCCTGCTTCCGTCCAACACGCAGCCTGCAGCCTGCTTCCGCTACAACTTTGCTTCCTCATTGTGTTACCACTCAGCCTTCTCTTCTCTCTTCTCTGCCTTAGGCCAAGACAGGTCTCCCCTATCCCAGAGCAAACAAAAAAATTTCACTTGATTGGTTGGAATGGTTTGCATCATTTCTCTTCTTCCTTTAACTTTCCCACTTTAAATAAGTAGGCTTTATTTTCCCCTGAAATCCAGCTTTTAAGCACCAAGTGTAATGATGCTTTTACAGCCCTCATTCTACTTAATATTTTATTCAAGCATTTCATAGGAAGCCTTTCTTTTTACATTTTGGGTTTTTTTCCTAAGGAAGAGATGAAAATGGAGGAGTGGAGATACCTCACAAGAACACTGTTCTGAGAACATCTGGGGAAATGCTGGCATGAAGTGTTCCAATTACAAATGCACCACTGCTTTGGTCAAGAACATTAATCTCTGTCTTTTGGCACTGAAGAAAACAATCCAAGTAAACAACTAGAAACAACCAACCTCTCAACCTAAGTATTGTAATATTAGCCTTTCTAATCATATTGGTATGCAAGAAGACTAACAGAATACAAACCTTAGGGAAACATTCGTAATATATTAAACCCAAGGCTCAAAAATGATAACATATTACCTCAATATAGTCATCCTACATGAAATATCAACATTCCCCACACCAAAAAAAAAAAAAAAAAAAAAACAGTAAATAACCTACAAATGAAGAGAAAGCTAAGAAATAAGGTAAGATGACCAATGAATGAACTAAGAAGATCGAAAATCTGAAATTTACTGTTACACAATATTCTGGTTTTCTTTAAAATATAAGGAATTTTGACCTTTTAAAGTATATCAATTTGTTGCATTGGGTCAGTCACATCTATTTGCAAGAAATAGGACATAAACAATATTCAGAAATCAATGGCATTCTTGTGGTCCAACAATGATTATCAGAAAGAGAAACTAAAAAAACTACCATTTACTATTGTAACAAGAAAAATAAAGTACCTGGGTATAAATTTTTTGTGTATTTATTTTAAGCATTTTATTTGTAATTTCATTTAAATAACATTTTTTAAAATTATTTTATTGTTGTTCAACTATAATTGTCTGCATTTGCCCCCCACCCCAGCCATCCCCACCTCCTTCCCGATTCCATACTCCCTTGGTTTTCTCCATGTGTCCTTTATAGTTGTTCCTGAAAACCCTTCCCTCCATTCCCCCCATTATTCTCTCCCACCTCCGCTCTGGTTACTGTCAGATTGTTCTTAATTTCAATGTCCCTGGTTATATTTTGCTTGCTTGTTTGTTTTGGTGATTAGGTTCCTTTGTTAAAGGTGAGATCATAAGGTATTTGTCTTTCACTGCTTGGCTTACTTCATTCATTCATTCACAAATGCTCTCTAGTTCCATCCACACTGTTGCAAAGGGTAGGAACTCCTTTATTTCTGCTATGTAATATTTCCATCATGTAAATGTACCATAGTTTTTGACCCATTCATTTACTGATGGACACTTTGGTTGCTTCCAGCACTTGGCTATTATAAATTGTGCAGCTATGAACATTGGGGTGCATAGGTTCTTTTGGATTGGTGTTTCAGGGTTCTTAGGATATAATCCCAGCAGTGGTACTGCTGTGTCAAAAGGCAGTTCCATTTTTAGTTTTCTGAGGAAATTCCATACTGTTTTCCACAGTGGCTGCAACAGTCTATATTCGCACCAACAATGCACTAGGGTTCCCTTTTCTCCACATCCTCTCCAACACTTGTTGATTTGTTTATGATGGCCATTCTGACTGGTATGAAGTGGTATCTCATTGTGGTTTTAATTTGCATCTCTCTGATGGCTAGTGATGCTGAGCATCCTTTCATATGTCTCTGGACACTCTGTATGTCCTCCTTGGAAAAGCGTCTGTTCAGGCCTTTAACCCATTTTTAAATTGGGTTGTCTTCCTGGAGTGGAGTCATGTTGAGTTCTTTATATATTTAGGAGATCAAACCCTTGTCCAAGATATCATTGACAAATATGTTTTCCCATACAGTTGGTTCTCTTTTCATTTTAATGCTGTTTTCTTTAGCCATGCAGAAGCTTTTTAATTTAATGAGGTCCCATTTGTTTATTCTTTCCTTTATGTCCCTTGCTCTAGGGGACATATGTGTGAAAATATTGCTGACTGTAATGTCTGAGAGTTTCCTGCCTGTTTTCCTCTAGGACTTTTATCATGTAACTACTTATATTTAAATCTTTTATCCACCTTAAATTTATTTTTTTATGTATGGTGTAAATTGGTGATTGGGTTTCATTTTTTTGCATGTAGCTGTCCTGGTCTCCCAACACCATTTGTTGAAGAGGCTATTTTCACTCCATTTTATCATTCTGCTTCCTTTGTCAAACATTAATTGAATACAGACTTGGGTTTACTTCTGGGCTCTCTATTCTGTTCCATTGGTCTATGTGTCTGTTCTTAAGCCAGTATCAGACTGTTTTGATTACAGTGGCCTTGTAATACAGTTTGATATCAGGTATTGTGATCCCTCCTACTTAGTTCTTCTTTCTCAAAATTGCTGCAGCTATTTGGGGTCATTTATGGTTCCATATAAATTTTTGAAATGTTTGTTCTATATCTCTGAACTATGTCATTGGTATTTTACTAGGGATTGCATTGAATTTATCAATTTCTTTGGATAGTATGGACATTTTGATGATGCTCTTCCAATCCATAAATGTGGTACATGCTTCCATTTGTTTGTCTCTTCCTTAATTTCTTTCTTCAGCATTCTACAGTTTTGATTACAGGTCATTTACGTCCTAGGTTAGGTTTATTCCCAGGTACTTATTGTTGCTATATCAAATGGAATTTTTTCCTGATTTCTGTTTTTGATATTTCATTATTGGTATATAAAAATTGCTTTGATTTCTGAATATTGACTTTGTATCCTGCTGTTCTGCCAAATTCACTTATAGGTTAAGTAGTTTTTTGATGGAATCTATAGGATTTTCTATGTACCCTATCATGTCATCTGAAAACAATGACAGTTTTGCTTCCTCCTTTCCAATTTGGATGCCTTTTATTTCTTTTTCCTGTCTGATTGCTATGGCTAGGACTTCCAATACTATGTTGAATAGGAGTAGTGAAAGTGGACATCTTTGTCTTATTCCTGATCTTAATGAGAAAGCTTTTGGTTTTTGTTGATTGAATATGATGTTGGCTGTAGATCTCTCATATATGGCCTTTATTATGCTGAGGAATCTCTCTCTATCCCCACTTTGCTGAGTGTTTTTATCATAAATGGGTGCTGTACCTTATCAAATGTTTTTCCACATCTATTAATACGATCATGTGATTATTGTCTTTCCTTTTGTTTATGTGATGTATTATGTTTATTGACTTGAGAATATTGAACCATCCTTACATCCCTGGGATGAATCCCACTTGATCATGATGAATGATCTTTCAAATGTATTGCTAGATGCAGTTTGCCAATATTCTGTTGAAGATTTTAGCGTCTATGTTCATCAGCAATATTCACCTGAAGTTTTCTTTCTTTGTTATGTCTTTACCTAGGTATAAATTTAACCAAGGATGTAAAAGACCTGTTCTCAGAAAACTGTAGAACACTAAAGAAAGAAATTGAGGAAGATACAAAAAAATGGAAGCATAATCGTGTTCCTGGATTAGAAGAATTAACATCATTAAAATGTTCATACTACCCAAAGCAATCTAAAGATTCAATGCAATTTCTATTAAAATATCAATGGCATATATCACAGATCTAGAACAAATATTCCAGACATTTATATGGAACCAAAGAACATCCTGAATAGCATCAGCAAACCTGAGAAAGAAGAAAGTTAGAAGAATGACAATACCTAATATTGAACTATATTACAAGGCACTGTATTCAAAACAGTCTGGTACTGGCATAAGAACAGACACATGGATCAATGGAAAAGAATACAGAGCTCAGAAATAAACCCATGTCTCTATGGTCAAGAACTATTTGACAAAGGGGCCATGAGCATACAATGGGGTAAAATAGCCTCTTCAGCAAATGGTGTTGGGAGAACTGGACTGGTACATGAAAAGAATGAAACTCGACCACCAACTTATATCATACACCGGAATAAACTCAAAATGGATAAAAGACTTAAATATAAGTTGTGATGCTAAAAAAAGACTAGTGGAAAACATAGGCAGTAGAATTTTGAACATCCCACGTAGCAATATTTCTGCTGACATATCTCCTAGGGAAGGGATATAAAGGAAAAATAAAGAAAAGGGAACACATCAAATTAAAAAGTTTTTGCTAAAGAAAGTATTATCAAAATGAAACAGGAACCGACTTCCAGCCAGGATGAAAGGATAGGTAGATACACTTTCACTCCTTGCACAACCAAATGAAGGACAGCAACAAATTTTAAAAAATAACCAGAACTGCCAGAAAATTGAACTGTATAGATGTCCAATAACCAAGGAGTTAAAGAAGAAACATTAATCCAGAACAGTAGGAGGGGTGGAGATAGGCAGCTGGAGCAGAGAGGACCTGCGGCAAGGTGTTAGATGGCCAAATGGGAGGTCCAATGTTTGCATGTGGATAACTGGGAGGAACAACTGGGGAGCAAGACACACTGCACAACCCAGGGTTCCTTCACGGGAAAATAAAGCCCCAAAACTTCTGACTGAAAAAACCTTTGAGGGTTGGAGATGGCAGCAGAAACTCCCAGCCTCACAGGACAGTTCTTTGGAGAGACCGACAGAGTCTAGAATGTACACAAAACCACCCACCCAGGAACCAGCACCATGAGGGTCCAGTTTGCTTGTGGGTAGCAGTGGAAGTGACTGAATGCTGGCAGAGAGCTGAGCAAGTGGCATCGTTCCCCCTCGGACCCCACCCCAACATACAGTGCCACAACGAAGATGTGGGTTGGCCTGTCCTGGTGAATACTAAGGCTCCACCCCTTACTAGGTAACAGGCACACTGAGACAAAAAAATATGCCCAAATGAAAGAACAGATTGAAGCTTCAGAAAAAAATGCAACTAAATGACAAAGAGATAGCCAACCTATCAGGTGCAAAGTTCAAAATACTGGTAATCAAGATGCTCACAGAAATGGTTGAGTATGGTCACAAAATCGGAGAAAAAGTAAAGGCTATGCAAAGTTAAACAACAAAAAAACGTACAGGGAACCAACAGTGAAGGGAAGGAAACCGGGACTCAAATCAACAGTTTGGAGCAGAAGGAAGAAATAAACATTCAACCAGAATAAAATGAAGAAATAAGAATTCAAAAAAAATGAGGAAAGGCTTAGGAACCTCCAAGACAACTTTAAACATTCCAACATCCAAATCATAAGGGTGCCAGAAGGAGAAGAGGAAGAGCAAGAAATGGAAAACATATTTGAACATATAATGAAGAACTTCCCCAAGCAGGCAAAGGAAATAGACTTCTAGAAAGTCCAGGAAGCCCAGAGAGTCCCAAAGAAATTGGACACAAGGAAGCACACACCAAGGCACATCACAATGATATTACCCAAGATTAAAGAGGAGAGAATCTTAAAAGCAGCAAGAGAAAAGGAGACAGTTGCCTACAAAGGAGTGCCCATAAGGCTGTCAGCTGATTTCTCAAAAGAACTCTTGTAGGCAAAAAGGGCCTGGAAAGTATTTGAAATCGTGAAAGGCAAGGACCTATATCCAAGATTACTCTATCCAGCAAAACTTTCATTTAGAATGGATGGGCAGAGAAAGCGCTTCTCAGATAAGGTCATGTTAAAAGAGTTCATCATGACCAAGCCCTTATTATATGAAATGTTAAAGGAACTTATCTGAGAAATAGAAGATCAAAAACTATGAACAGTAAAGTGACAACAAACAACTATCAACAACTGAACCTAAAATACAAAAACTAAGCAAACAACTGTAACAGAACCACAGAAATGGAGATCACATGGAGTGTTATCATTGGGGAGAAGAAGGAGGAGAACGGGGGAAATGATACAGGGAATAAGAAGCATAATCGGTAGGCATAAAATAGACTGGGGGAGGTTAAGAAGAGTTAGGAAATGTAGAAGCCAAAAGGAACTTATATGTCCAACCCATCGACACAAACTAAGTGGGGGGGAAGCTGGAAGATGAGGGAGGCAGTGCAGGGCGGAGGGGTGATAAAGGGGAGAGAAAAATTGGGACAACTGTAGTAACATAATCAATAAAATACACTTAAAAAAGGAACATGTAATGAATGACTCATGGTCAATGGAGAGGGGTGGGATGGGTGGGTGGGGGCAAAAGGAAAAAATAACTGGGACAACTGTAATAGAATAAACAATAAAAAAAGAAATACAGTACATTTTTGGTAAGAACACTGAATGGGAAAGGCTCACATAAAGCATTAGTTTTAAGCCTCAAAGCTATTGGGAGAAATTAACTCTTGTAATCATAGTTATGAAAAAACATCCTGATTCCATTATTATTATCAATGTCAAACAAGACTTTAAATCAGTTAACATTTATTTAATTAAGCATAAAGTTACTTTCACATTTGTCTACAACCACAGTAAATACAGTTTTGGCATAAAGACACAGTCTTTGGAGTTTAAAACACCCCCAACTGCAAAATTACATACAGGAAACCCCCATTTATTGTTTATGTCATAGTGGATTTGTTAATCAAATTAAAATAATTACACTATGTAGGATAAAATAAAGTGGAAATAATTTACTCATAAAATTCATATTTAAATCATCTTTATTTACAAAATAGTATCCTGAGAATGTAATTCCATTAAGCTCCAATTTGAGCATAAGTATAGCCACTTAAGTAACAGATGTTACTTAAACAGAACATGAAAGAAGGCAAAATTACTTTTGATATATATATATATAGATCATGTATCATAGAAATGTACACTTGTAAACTATAATCTTAATGTCACCCCAATTTTTTTTAATTAAAAGAAAAGAAGAATAATTACTTTTGAAAAGAGACCAAAAATATTGTCAAGTTTCTTGTGGTTCTGGATGTTCATTCAGTAGCCGGCTCATTTGAAGGTGGAATCAACCCTGATGGGACCTCACTTCTACTTTCAGGATGTGAGGCTGGGGCTGGGGGTGGGGCCGGGGGTGGGGGAAAAAATCCAGCTCTTGGGGGAAGATAATGAGGAAAAGCTCTTGGTGGGTAGACATTTCTCACTGTTCAAAAAGATTAATAAAAGACATTTTTTTAACTTTAAGCACCTATACTGCAACCCTAATAAATCATTAGCTTATAACTTCTAGTACCTATCTTTACATTCAAAATTTGACACTAGAATAATTACTTGATCTAACAAATGGAATTTTTACAACATTGAGAAAAACATACTTCCTTCAACTAAACATGATTAAAGGGAATATCACAAATTTTATACCCAATTTTTTACTTACGAAGATCTAACATGTTAACACTTTTTAAAAAGAATTATTTCAAGCTATACAAACTTAGTTTTAAAAAGTTTCTATGTAATATATTTTCACCAGACTTAAAATTCAGACCAGTAATTCCCAGTTCCAATTTGATATTATCCTAAAACATTTATAGTTATATCAAACACTGCCTTAAAATTCCCCAAACAAAATTCATTTTAATTCACACCTTAAAATAAAAGAGGAATGAGGGAAGGAACAACCATGTCAGGAAAATAACAGGCTTCTGCTTACTGTTTGCTAATCATGCATCTATTCTGTAGAAACTATAGTTCTAAATGGCAATGTATAAACATAAAAGCAATGAAGTATTTCATTTTTCTGATGTAAGGCTACAAAAGAATTTCAATAAATTCAACGATTAGTCCAAACACATTTTAGATTTAAATAAGTAGGACTGCATGAGAACCACTTAAGAAAAAGGACTTTACTTTAAAAATACTTTAGCCAGTGATTTTAATGCTAAAATATAATTGTAATTATTTTTACTAATTGCCATAGTAACCAGTTTCTATCAAATAAGGTACAAATAATTTCAGTCTTAACACAAGACTGCCACAAAAATTCAATGATCTTCTTGATGAACAAAATACAGAAATAATTCCACATTATTGAGATGAATCAAGCTGAAAACTCGTTACAGTCTACTGATGGTTGGCTGCCTTCCCTAAGGCAGTGTATCAAAGTAATGGTGCACTCACAGAATGTGAGAAAAGTTTTCCTCCACTGTATTACTACATGAATAGGAAGTAGACTTAACATATCTGATTTACTCTACAAAACATACATTAAATTTTTTTTTTAAAAAAGCATACTTGCAAATTGAGGAGGTGGTGGACCAGGAAAGTCCCTCGGAGGAAAATAATCACGGGGAGCTCCATACATGCTGCCTGGAGGTGGAGGGAAAGGAGGACCTCTTCTCATGTACGGGCCCCTTACATCCATTGGGAGCAATGGACCTCTGACTGGAGGAACCAAGCCAGGGCCAGCTGCTTCACTCTTGGTGGGGAGAGATGCATCAGGCGCATTTAAATTCTATAACAAATTAACATATGACAGTCACTAAAAATAACAGCAAAATTTGTAACCACTTCCTAGGCAGCTAGGCAGAAAGCAGTCCATGATAGTCTTAAATGGCTCCAGGGAAAGATTCAGATTTCTACATCAGATGGATTTTTGCCATCACAAATATTTTACTAATTCAAACAGAAAACAGCTTTAACCAACAAAGTAATATTCTGACTCAAGATATAACACATGAATAGCCCAAGAGAACAAAATTATACATTCTTTTATCAAGTATATACTGAAAAGAAGATGCTTATGTTTATATTTTCAACACAAAATAAGGCAACCAAAACCAAAATTATAAACATAGTAACAAAAATATACTTCAGAACATTCAAATAAAAATCCAAGAGGAGAAAATCCAAATTCTTGTTTAACTATAATAAAATAACTCAAGCCTCTAGCCTACAGACACATTACAGTCTATAAGTTGTATTTTATTACCATCAGGCACATTCCAGAAAAGAAACAACTATAATGCTAAGTAGCAAGCGTATCTGTCAAGATAAAAGAAAACAGCTTTATATCAAAAACTAGATTCATAGCTAAATTTCTGTTCCAGTTAACTAAGAGATTAGAAGGCTCCGAAACAATGGATAAAATTCCACTTTCAATACTTACACCAAGATCATCTTTGCTGTCATTTCTACTGGGTTCCATTTCTGAAGACTTTGGCCCATCTAGACATAAAAGTTAAACCATGAATACATGACTTACCAACCCCATTCCTAGAATAGCTCCCGATCACAAAGAACGTTGATACTCCCCCACTCCCCTTGTCGGCACATAAACCAGCTTGACACCAGCAACCTTTATCAGGGCCACAGAGAAGATTGAGGTCCCTGGGAACCTTGGCAGACTCAAATCAAAGTTCTGCAAACGCATGTGGCAGCCTGTTCCTAGGCAATCCTGCTCCAAGAGCAGCACCGTGAGGAGACTTCTAGGAAGTAGCATTCCTCCCTCTTTCTTTCTTCTTTCCTCCTTCTTTCATTTTTCTCCCATCTCACTTCCTTTCTTTTCTCTCTCCTTCCCTCCTTTGCTCCTTCTTTCCTCCCCCTCACCTTTCTTTCTTTATTCCTCCATCACATAATACAGACTAGCCTTTGAATTTAGACACTGTTTCTAAACCAATGTTCCTGAACTTTGTTATCAAGAACTACCCCGTCTCTTCAGAACATTCCAGCTCTAAATTAATGCAACTCGCTGCTTCTGTGTTCTTATGCCTGAGCCACTTAGCACTTCTGGGGTAAAATAAACCGCGGGGCCACGTAGACTGGCACCGCTCAGGCTGACAGCTGCCTACTGCCTAGTTTTCCTTCTGAGTCTTCTAAGCCCGTTTTCTCCTCAGCAATTTCCAGCCCCCCATTCTCCTCAAACCTATTATTCCAGTCACTTAGAAACCCCCTTAACTTTTTCTAATCAAACATATAAATATAACAGCAATTATATTCCTCTGATATTTCCTCCTATTATCATGGAAAAGATCCTTCTAGACAATCTATAACTCTAATTCTGTGCTCAGAATCCCTCCCTCCCCTCCAGCTTCCTCAGGGATCTTCCTCTGTCTGTTGCCTCCCTCTTCCCTTTCTGTAAGTCTCTCCCAACTGCTACGTAAAAATGACACAGAATCCCCCTACAGCTACCTACCTTGTTCCTTAACAGTCAAGAATTGTTCTATACACATTGTTTGGAATTCCTCCCATTTTATTCTCATTTTACTATAATCTATTTGCAACATCAACTGTTGCGCTGAAATTGTTTTCTCCAAGATCAAAAGCAGGCTTTTTTTTTTTTTTTTTTTTTGCTAAAACAGACACTTACTTACAGTCCTTATGTTATTTCTCACCATGCTGACCATTCCCCTCTTTAAATCCTCTCACCTTTAATTTCTGTGATGGTACCCCTCCTTCTCTCCATCTCTTCTTTCTAGCTGCTGCTTTCTTCAGTCTCTTTGGGCGTACCACTACCTCTAATCACCCTTACAAGATGGTCTCTTCAGCATTCCGCCATTGGCCCAATTTTTGTCCCCTTCTCTCCTTGAGAAATCCCCTCCACTCCTACAGCTTTAATTTGATGTACACATACTAGTAATGACTTCCAGATGTTTAATTCCCATCTAAATATTTCCCCTAGGACTTGAAAGCTTGAACTGCCGATCTGAATATTCATGTAGGTGTAATAGAGGTACTGCTAATTTTCTAAGTTCAAAATGTAACTTACAATCTTTCTTGTCAAATTTCCTTGCTGCTCCTGGCTCCTTGTCTCAGAACAATGAATGGCCCAGATGCCACAGCCAGGAACCTGGGCATCAGCCAAGATTCCTTCTTCTTCCTCACTCCCACATGCCTTCAGCTCTAAATCCTCCCAATTCTATTTTCTCTATGTCTGTTCCCATTCATCTATCCCCTCTGCTAAATTACCACTATCACTCATGTAGATTCCTATCATAAGTCTCCTAAAACGTTACCCTGCCTCCACGCCCTCCAGTCTATTCACCATAATGCAAACACAGCAATTCCTCTAACATTCAGATCTGATTATATATTTCCCTATTTAAAATATCTTTTAATGTGTTTATCCTGTGAATAAGGTCCAAATTTGTAAACAGGTATGCAAGGCACAGAAAACTTTTTTTGGCATATTTTATTGATTCTGCTATTACATTTATCCTAATTTTTCCCCTTTTTCCCCCTCCACCCTGAACCTCCCAACCCTTCAGCATTTTCCTCCTTTAGTTCATGTCCACAGTTTGCACATATAAGTTATTTGAGTTCTGTTTCCTATACCATTTTTGACCTCTCCCTGTCTATTTAATGCCTACCAATTATGCTGCTTCTTCCCTGTACCTTTTCCCCACCTAGTCCTCCCTTCCCCCTCCCCACTGAAAACCCTCCATGTGATCTTCATTTCTCTGATTCTGTTCCTGTTCCAGTTGTTTGCTTAGTTTTTGTTTGTGTTGTTTTTATTTTTTTAAGTTCATTTGTTGATAGTTGTGAGTTTGTTGTCATTTTACTGTTCATATTTTTGATCTTCCTTTTCTTAGATTAAGTCTCTTTAACATTTCATATAATAAGGGCTTGGTGATGATGAACGCCTTTAACTTGACCTTATTTGGGAAGCACTTTCTCTGCCCTTCATTCTAAATGAAAGCTTTGCTGGACAGAGTAATCTTGGGTGTAGATCCTTGCCTTTCATGACTTTGAATACTTCTTTCTAGCCCTTTCTTGCCTGTAAGGTTTCTTTTGAGAAATCAGCTGATAACCTTATGGGAACTCCTTTGTAAGTAACTGTCTCCTTATCTCTTGCTGCTTTTAGGATTTTCTCTTTGTCTTTAATCTTGGGTAACTTAATGATAATGTGCCTTGGTGTGTTCCTCTTTGGGTCCAACTTCTTTGGGACTCTCTGAGCTTCCTGAACTTCCTAGAAGTCTATTTCCTTCGCCAAATTGGGGAAGTTTGCCTTCATTATTTGCTCAAATAAGTTTTCAATTTCTTGCTGTTGTTGTTCTCCTTTCGCACCCCTATAATTCAGATACTGGAACGTTTCGGGTTGTTCTAGAGGTTTGTAAGCCTCTCTTCACTTTTTTGAATTCTTGTTTCTTCATTCTATTATGGTTGGATGTTTATTTCTTCCTTCTGCTCCAAATTGCTGATTTGAGTCCCGGTTTCCTTCCCTTCACTGTTGTTTCCACATACTTTTTTCTCTATTTCACTTTGCAGAGCCTTCACTTTTTCCCCTATTTTGTGACCATAGTCAACCATTTCTGTGAGCATTTTGATTACCAAGGCTTTAAATTCTCCATCAGATAGGTCAGCAATCTCCTCATCACTTAGCTCTCTTTCTGAGGTTTTGCTCTGTTCTTTCATTTTGGCCCTATTTCTTTGTTGGGGGGCAGGGCCTTAGGTATTCCCCCTGGGCAGGGCAACCCTCCTTGCTGTGCTGCAGCCCTGCCTGTGGGGCAGGGGCCAGAGAGGGAACAATGCAGCTCACCTGCTCATCTCTAGCCCACTTTTCAACAAACTCTTGTGTAAGACTGGGAGTTTCTGTCACCGAGGCAACTGGTATAGTCCACAGCAAGCTCTGAGTCTCAGTTTATCCTTAAGTCAGCCCTTCCTGCGCAGCCTGCTGCCTCCCTGCAGCCAGCCCCAGCAAGGCCCTGAAAACTCTATGCACTACTTACCTCTTCACTATTTGTTTCAATATACCCAGATTCACACTCGACATTGTAGCCATTGTAGTACTGGGCATTTTTAATTCTAAATCTTCTCCTAAAATATTATCACCATCATTTTGGTCCCCCTAATTCCTCCAAGAAGATTTTCTTGACTAGCCCACACACAAATGCTAGCACCTCATCTTGGTGAGCGCCCCACATGCTCCCATAACATGTTGTACTCATTACTTGTGTTGCTATGTTGTGCAACACTGTATGCACAACCTCAAGGTATAAGGAATGCTGAGATCCTGCTCACCACTGAAATAGAGCAATTTCCATAATGCCTGCCATACAATGACCATTCTATAAATATTTAGTGCATCAATAACTGGGTCCAAGAGGCCCACTACCCTCTCATTTCAAAAAAGAACAGAGATCAAGGCCATGGCTTAAGTTAGGCAGACATGGGTTCAAATCCTGCCTCAGATACTTTCTACCCCAAGATCATGAGCACTTTTTTAAGTCTCAGTTTCCCTATCTAAAAAAATGAAAATACTAGTGTCTACCTTCATAGGCTCATTGTGAAGGTTAAATGAGATAATTCACTTTCATTCAATAGAATGCTTATTGACACTAGTGCTAAGTCAGTGTATTTCAGCCATATCTCTCTTCATTCTCTTTCATGTAAATACCAAATAGTAACAAAGCAACAGTAATACATTATACTTATATAAAACTTTTCAATTTACAAAACACTTCCACACACATTAACACACTTAATCCTCTAAGGCCTTATCAAGTGGTCAATATCCCAGTTTTATAGCGATTATCCACATGACTCATGTTATTGCTTTTCTTGTTGTTTGCTTATACTGTTGTCAGCACAGACCCCACCTCCCAACTGATTTTTCAGATTCTCTCAAAATAACTCATGTGGCACTTCCCTCATGGAGTTTTCCCTGATCCTTCAAACAGATGAGCATTCTCCCTTCCTATGAACACAACATATTCTCTAATGAGACTTACTATTCTCACCAGTATTAAAGATACATGTCTTTCTCCCCCAATTAATTATTAGTATAATTATAATAAACTACGCTTTATTATAATTATATTATCCGCAATATCATGCAGGGCACCTTCTAAACAGGAAGCACTTAAATATTATCTACTTAATTGGATGTTGTTCAATTACCAAAAATAAATAAACACGTAAAAAAACTTAAATAGCAGTAGTTTAATTATACATATATTTTCATTCCACTATGCATGAATTAAAGGGGAAAAACTATTTCAAAAGCCTAACAAAAAGAATTAATTATAACTAATAATAGAAATCTAGGCCATAGGTCTGATTTTTTGTTTATTATTAAAAAATTTTTTTCTAAAATAATTAGTTCAAACAAATAATGCCCTCCCTACAACTATATACCCTTTCCTGAGGACACTTTCACCAATAAATTTATATTAATTTTCTACTTATGATTTAATCTTTTTATATTCTTAATTTCTTTATATACTTATGATTGAAACATTAGATACATATACTTCCCAACTTCAGTGGGTTGCTTTGTAGTGATTTAAGGAAAAGAGAGCCTAACAAATACTAGGTTCCTCAGTAAATGTTACACAAAATGTTTAAATAAGAAAACTGATTAAACCAGCAACAGAGCATGCACCCAAATTATTTTTCTGGTGAATGTTCACATATCCATTCACATCATCCTAATTTCCCTTATGTCTAAACAGGATATATGTGAGTTTACTGGGAAAATTAGAAAATTAATCATGGAACAGAGTAAACTTTCCATCACAGGTTAACAGAGTCCACTCATTACCATGGCGCCCGTACCAATCACCAACGTCTACACAGACTCCAAGGGCATGTGCAACATAAGAAATACAAAACCAGGAACATTTTAGAAAAGAAATTGTGGCCTTCAGAGCTACCACATACAGCAATTATATGGTCCTTTATTCAGCTTCTAGTTCTTTAGTTTGCCACCATAATTAAAAAAACACAAACATATACAAAGTATGTATTACCTGCTTTATCCTGTGATGGCATATTAAAACTTCTGAGTTCTGCTGGACCAGATAGTCTACCAGTATTAGGATAAAATCTGTCTTGCCTTTGTGGTGGAAAAGCTGGATCAAGATAAGGTTGGCCTGAAAAAAGAATTTTTTTAATATTTTCACTATCATAAAAATAAATCAAGTTGACTTAAGTTTAATATATTGAACATAGACATTTCTCTTGTTTTCTAAAAGATCCTAACCATATTCTTGGCAGATAATAGTAAAGAATTGTGGGAAAATTATGTATTGCACTAAAAGCAATAATTTTATTTGCTTTTGTAATAAATACAAGTATAATATGCTACCTAAATTTTTTAAAGTTTGACTATAATGTGTAAATTAAAACATGTGAATATAATTTAGTTATATATATTCACTTAACTTTCAATTTTAGTAACAGTAGAAGGAGACAGATGACATCAATATGTCAAAAAAAGACTATGAAAAGATAGTTACTAGCAAAAAAAGACAAAACAGAACATGTTTTCAGCATACCAAAAAATTTAGCAGAACAGACAATAATAAGATAAATGGTCACCAACGCAAAAATAGAATTATTCACAGGTCATTCATTGCTGATCAAATAAATTTCCAGCAACTTCAGTATTTTGGAATTTAGCATCCCTCCAAAACTGAAAAGGAAGATTCTGACACAATAGATGAATGGAAGGTTTATAATGCTCAGATTAAGGACATCTGGACAGATGCGCAATTGGGCACAGGCTCTGACCCAGGGGCTTCTAGAGCCACCCTCCTTTGTTCCCAGGGGTTAAGATGACAAATTAGTCACTCCTGGGTCCCTACAAAAGTCATCATTCTTGAAAAAACATATAGGTAGTCAATCTCATCCTTGATAGGTGATGGCAAAGTTTTGATAGATTAGGTTTACATATGCCCAAGTACAAAAATATGGGGAAAGTCAAAGGGGGGAATTGTGTGACTCTCTCCTACCCTTATACTTAGGGACAAATGGCCCCAAAGTACCTTCTGTAACTGTTTTAGGCGGTGTTTCATAATATGAACTCCATACAGTGTTGGATATGCCAGTCCTCACCTCTTTCAGCCACATGGGACCTTGATACACCTCTCCCCACAAACCCAAGAAATCATCTGGCATCAAGCAGAATAGACAGAATGAATTGTATTTAATGAGCTCCCAAGGGTCAAATGATGTAACTTAGGAGAGCCAAATCCACACAAGCTTAAAGGCTCATTTCCCCCACCTTTCAGAATCTCAGCAGAGCTGTCTCAAAGGGTCTGAATTAGCCCAAGAGAAGAAAAGACCAATACCAAGCACCAAGAACTAAACTGAGTTTTCCCTTTCTACTCCAAACATAGCATTAATTAAATGACAGACTTGGGCAAGGGGAGAAAATGGGGAAACGGAAAAACCTCACGACTCTTTCTTAATCAGGTCTCAGATCCCATATCATTATTTTGCATCTAAAATACACCCTCACGGTATCAGCAACTTCAGAAATATAAAATTTTGCTACAAGCTTACTATTTTGTAAATCATATACCATGCTGTCCTCTACTGGCAAAAGCAATCCATTCCTTAAATCTACCTGGGGCCTATTACATGCCAGAGTGACACACTGATTTTGACACAGTCCATGCTCTTAGTCTAATGACAAAAACAAACACAGAGAATGGGATCAAGGCCTTAATATAGGGGCATACAAATAATATAAGTGGTGCTCTATGAATTCTGATGAAAAGAATTAGAATGATGTCAAACAGGAGGTAAAGCTTGCCCTGAAAGTCAGGAAGAAGGAACAAGTAAACAAGGATATACTAGTCAAACTCAAATACACATGTAAACATACATAATGTAATAAGATGAATTATGTGGAAGGCATATGACCAATGAAAGGCTTAAATACAGAAAATAGGACATAAATTCCTTTCTTTTTTGCTTTCTTATCTGTATTATACCACCCTTGTAAGAAAAGACTTGCTCAGAGAGAATGGGAGAAGGAAAAGGATCAGGTTAAAAAATGAAGAAGGGGTGGGAATAAGGGTACAGGGCATTCTGCAGTAGTTTCATACACTAAGAATAAGAATAAAATTCAATGTCTAGTTTCAACAAAAATGCTGTTCATCTCTTTTCATTCCATAACAAATCTTGGACTGCAATGGTTCCCTGAGCACCTACTTTAATAATCTGGAGTCCTATCATGTAACAGGAATATCAATGTGGTTGAAAAGAGAATTATAAAAATAGATTAAAGGTTAGAATTTCTTTTTAAATTCAATACTGCTCATTCACCAAGTAAATAAGCATTTCCACTTAAAAGAGAAAATGAAAAAATCTAATAATTAAGGAATTTAAAAGAAATGAAAAGAAAAATTTCCAGAATTAGTTGCTAAAAGCAATGATATGGATAGGTTATGACTCAGGAAAAAGAGACCAATGGTATAGAAAAAGTGTCTAATAGACTTCTGGTCAAGATGGAGGCCTAAATAGATACACTGTGCCTTCTCACACATCCGAAGGACGGATAATAAAAAATTTAAAAACAAAAAACAATCAGAACTGACAGAAAATTGAATTGTATGGAAGTCTGACAACCAAGGAGTTAAAGAAACATTCATCCGGACCTATAGAAGGGGCAGACAGGAGCAGTTGGGCAGAGAGGACTCACAGCAAGGAGGAGGCTGGCGGAGTGGTCAGTTCCACAACTGCATGCGGATAAATAGGGAGGAACGATAGGGGAGTGAGACAGACCATGCCTCCCAGTGTTCCAGTGTGGGCAAAATAAAGCCTCAGAACCTCTGATTGAAAAAACTTATGCGGGTTGAGGAGTCAGGAGAAACTCTGAGCCTCACAGGAGAGTTTGTTGGAGAGACCCACAGGGTCCTAGAACATATACAAAACCACCCACTTGGAAGTGCCTAATTTGCTTGTGGGTAGCGGAGGAAACAACTGAAAGCCAGCGGAGAGCTGAACAAGAGGCACTGTTCCCTCTCGGACCCCACCCCACATACAGGACCACAACGAAGCAATGTGGGTTGCTCAGTCCTGGCAAATACCTGAGGCTCGCCCTGGCTGGTGTAGCTTAGTGGATTGAGTGCTGGCCTGCAAACCAAAGGATTGTGGTTCGATTCCCGGTCAGGGCACATGCCTGGGTGGCAGGCCAGTTCCCAGCAGGGGACGCACAAGAGGCAACCACACAGTGATATTTCTCTCCCCCTCTCCTTCCCTTCCCCTCTAAAGATAAAATAAATACATTAAAAAAAAAAATACCTGAGGCTCTACCCCTTAAGAGGTAACAGGAGTGCCCATTCAAAAAAATATGGCCCAAATGAAAGCACAGATCCAAGCTCCAGAAAAAATACAACTAAGTGATGAAGATACCCAACCCATTAGATGCACAGTTCAAAACACAGTAATCAGGATGCTCACAGAAACGGTTGAGTATGGTCGCAAAATAGAGGAAAAAGTGAAGGCTCTGCAAAGTGAAATAAAGGAAAATGTACAGGGAACCAACAGTGAAGGGAAGGAAACTGGGACTCAAATCAACAGTTTGGAGCAGAAGGAAGAAATAAACATTCAACTAGAATAGAATGAAGAAAAAAGAATTCAAAAAAATAAGGAGAGGCTTAGGAACCTCCAGGACAACTTTAAACATTCCAACATACGAATCATAGAGGTGCCAGAAGGAGAAGAACAAGACCAAGAAATTGAAAACTTATTTGAACAAATAATGAAGGAAAAATTCCCCAAGCTGGCAAACAAAATAGACTTCCAGGAAGTCCAGGAATCCCTGAGAGTCCAGAAGAAGCTGGACCCAAGGAAGCACACACCAGGGCACATCATAATGATATTACCCAAGATTACAGAAGGAAAGAATCTTAAAAGTAGCAAGAGGAAAGGAAAGAGGTACCTACAAAGGAGTTCCCATAAGACTATCAGATGATTTCTCAAAAGAAACCTTGTAAAAATAAAGAAAGAAAGAAAGAGAGAGAGAGAGAGAGAGAAAGAAACCTTGTAGGCAAGAAGGGGCTGGAAACAAGTATTCCAAGTCATGAAAGGCAAGGACCTACATCCAACATTACAGAAGTAACACGAGTATCGACCTTTATGAATCTAATATTCTTAGTGATACCAAACAAAGCAGGAGCCACAAAATAAGGATTATCACTTCAGAGAACATACGCATACTATCATAACAAAGATTAATTCCTGAAATTAAAGATTTTTAATGACAAAATTCTTCCTTGTCCAGCTTCTCAGGGAGAAATATGAAATAGTGTATTGTTTTAAATGTAACTAATTTATACAATGCAGACATAGCTAACTTTCAATAACAATGACTCAAATACTGGGCATAAGTAAAAGTTCAGCAAACTAAGTAATTTGAAATATATTCAAATTAGGGGTTACAGGACAATCAATTCCACAAGTTGTAGCCAAGATGGAGGTGTAGGTAGAAACCCTTCGCTTGCTCACACAACCAAAAGGAAGATAACAACCAATCTAAAATCAATAAATAACCAAAATTGCCAGAAAATCAAACTACATGGAACTCCGACAATCAAGGAATTAAAGAAAAAATCAACCAGACCAGTAAGGCAGACTGCACAGGCTCAGAAAAACCCTCAGGGAGGAGGCTGAGGGGCGGGGCTGACTGCCAAGCTCCCCAGAGCTGCAAGGGAGGGACTGACTTAAGGGGAAAACTGAGACTCAGAGCTGACTGTGGGCTAAGGCTGGGGTTGCCATGATGGGAGATACTTCCAGTCTGACAGGAGAGGCTGTTGGAAAGTGTGCTAGAGACAAGGAGGCAAGCTGCATTGTTCCCTTTCTGGCCCCTCCCACACAGGCAGCCCAGCAAAGAGGGTTGCCCTGCCTGGGTAAATACCTAAGGCCCTGCCTCCTTACAACCTATCAACTGTGCCAAGACAAAGAAGTATGGCCCAAATGAAAGAACACAGCAAAACCTCAGAAAAAGAACAAAGCAATGAGGAGATTGCCAACCTATCTGATGGAGACTTTAAAGCCCTGGTAATCAAAATGCTCACAGAACTGACTGAGCTTGGTCAAAAAATGAAACAACAAATGAAAGATACCCAAAATGAAATAAAGCAAAATATTTAGGGAACCAACACTGACAAGAAGGAAACGATCTGGAACAAAAGGAAGCAAAAGCAATGATCTGGAACAAAAGGAAGAAATAAACATCCAACTGGATCAGAACAAAGAAACAAGAATCCAAAAAAATGAAGAGGCTGAGGATTCTCTGCGACAACCTGAAATGTTCCAATATCTGAATTACAGGGGTGTCAGAAGAACAACAGCAAGAAATTGAAAACTTATTTGAACAAATAATGAAGGAAAACTTCCCCAATTTGGCAAAGGAAACAGACTTCCAGGAAATCCAGGAAGCTCAGAGAGTCCCAAAGAAGTTGGACCCAAAGAGAAACACACCAAGGCACTTCATCATTAAGTTACCCAGGATTAAAGACAAAGAGAAAATCCTAAAAGCAGTAAGAGATAAGGAGACAGTCACCTACAAAGGAGTGCCCATAAGGCTATCAGCTGATTTCTCAAAAGAAACCTTGTAGGCAAGAAGGGGCCAACTCATGAAGTATTCTAACTTATGAAAAGTAAGGACCTACATCTACGATTACTCTATCCAGCAAAGCTTTCATTCAGAATGGAAGGGTAGAGAAAGTGCTTCCCAGATAGGGTCAAGTTAAAGGAGTTCATCATCACCAAGCCCATATTATATCTGTTAAAGGGACTTATCTACGAAAAAGAAGATCAAAAATATGAACAATAAATGACAGCAAACTCACAACTATCAACAAATGAACCTAAGAGAAAAACAAAACAAAAACTAAGCAAACAACAGAACAGGAACAGAACCAGAGAAATGGACATCGCATGGAGGGATTTCAGTGGGGAGGGGGAAGGGAGAAATGGGGGGAAAAGGCACAGGGAAGAAGCATAATTAGTAGGCATAAAATAGATGGGGAGAGATAAAAAATGGTATAGGAAACAGAGGACTCAAAGAACTTATATGTACAACCCATGGACATGAACTAAGGGGGCGGAATGCTGGAGGGTTGGGGGCAGGGTACAGGGGGGATAAAGGGCAAAAAATTGGGAAAACTGTAATAGAGTAATCAATAAAAATACTTTAAAAGAATTAGGGGTTATAGAAACAACAGTAATTGCCTTTTTTCATGATATTCTGCTATGAGTCTTCTGGTAAATATATATATTTTGGCAAGATATCTGAGATACATTATTCAGTTTAAAAAAAAAAAAGACAAGTAGCTCTGTCTCATATGGCTCAATCGGTTAAGAGTGTCTTCCTATAGACCAGAAGGTCACGGGTTCGATTCACGGTCAGGGCACATACCCAGGTTGCGGGTTTGACCCCCAGTCAGGGTGCCAACAAAAAGGCAACCAATCAATGTTTCTCATTTCAATGTTCCTCTCTCTTTCTCTTTTCCTGTCTTTCTAAAAACAATGAAAAACTGCCCTCAGATGTGGAAGTAAATAAATAAATCAATCAATGAAGATAATTATGCCCTGGCCAGGTAACTCCATTGGTTAGAGTATCTCCCAATACAGTGAGGTTAAGGATTCGATCTCTGCTCAGGACAAATACAAGAAGCAACCAATGAAGACATAAATAAATTAAAAAATCAATGTCTCTCTCTCCATTCCTCTAAAAGTCTATCAATCAATCTATAAAAGATAATTACGAGAGTGTTCACTGTAAGTGCAGTCTAAGTAATGCAGAAATTTGTATGCCTATGTTCATGAACGCACACCCTCCCCGCAAAAAATCTCTAAAAGATATTATTAAGTCCGTCTAGAAAAAAGTCCAACCATTGTTAATATAAAGAGAATGGTTTGTGCAACATCAATGTAACCTGGCAGCCAAGGAGACTGGACTGTAATGCACATGAATGAACAATGATGACTTCATTGTACTGGTTAGCAGGGGCGATAAACGCCACTGAATATGTGTACTATGTGGCCTTCACATTCAGCATGACTGAGCTAGTAGAGAAACAAATCTCCATCAAATTTTGCATTAGGCTTGAACATTCCTCTGCGGAAACTCTCTGGATGGTTCAGAAGGCCACAGCTATGGACAACTGGTGACTGGCAACTTTTATCACAACACTGCACCACTCATGCATCATGTCTTATGCAGATATTTTTGGCGAAACATCAGATCACTCAGGTGACTCAGCCCCCCTACAGCCCAGATTTGGCACCCTGCAACTTCTGGCTTTTCCCAAAACTAAAATCACCTTTGAAAGGGAAGAGATTTCAGACCATTGATGAGATTCAGTTGATGGTGCTTGGGAGAACTGTGTGAGGTCCCAAGGTCCCTACTTTGAAGGGGACTAAGGCATCATTGTCTCATGTACAATGTTTCTTGTATCTCGTGTTTTCTGCAATAAATGTCTCTATTTTTCATAATATACGACTAGATACTTTCTGGACAGACCTTGTCCTATAACTAAATTCTGGGAGAGGCATTGCTCAGATAAAGCAGGGTTTTTCAACTTTCCTAACTTCACATTTCTGCCTTGTTCAGATTTTCTAAAATAAACATGTATTATTTCCATAAGCAACGAAAACAATAAAGATGTTCCACTGGGGGGAGGGGTATAAAATAACTTTCAGTAAGGTGAATAATTATACCTAATTATTTTGTTTGGAAATTTGTGTTACTGATGTGTTCTAATATGTATCATTGTTTTTCTTAAGACAGGGCACATTCCTGTATGTTACATACTATTTCCATACCTGATGGAGGAATCATCATCCTACGATCCTGATCCCATGGAGGTGAAAGGGACCCAGGGTCAGAAGGTTCCCTGTGAGGATCAGTTAACTTATCACAGCTGGATTTTCTTCTTTCATTAGTGATTGGATGGTCCTGAGGATTTCCTGGGCCTTCTGAGCCTAATTAAAGAAAAAAACCCACAATTTTGTTTTATCTAAAAAAGTATTTTAAAGCCTGATTGAATAAATTCCAGACACTTTTTTAAAATGGAAAACAATCAGATTCTAATAATTAGGACACATTAGACTACAACTCTCTCCTACGAAAGCCATTTCCAGGACAACTCTGCCATGTGCACAAACAAGCACTTGCTTGTAAAATTTGTTTTTAAATGTTATCATCACAGTATTTTAACATATAAATTGGTGGTTAATTTTTTTTAAATTTTTTATTTTAATTGTTGTTCAAGTACAGTTTCTGCCTTTTACTCCCATCCCAGTCCATCCCCCAGCCCTCCCCACCTCCCTCCTGTTTCCATCCGCCCCCTTATTTTTGTCCATGTGTCCTTTATATGGTGGTTAAATTTTAAATTATAAATAATATCTGAAAAATAAAAGTAGAAAGTAAACTTCAAAGTAAAGATTTCTTTAAGAGGCAATAAAATAATTATAAAGTTTTTATTGCTTAATCTAATCTACCAATAGTCAAAGAACATGATTTCTTTAAAAGAGTCATCTTAGCGCCAATATACATACATATTTCAATAATTCTGCAACTACTCAAAGTATTTCTTAGAAAAGCGTTTTTGGAAATATATTCACATTAACTTTACGGCCACTCAAGAAATTACATTGCGATGCTGGAACAATGATTCTGTACTTCTCCCCAAAATGATTTTAACCAGTCTGATTACAAACTTTAAACCATCAGATGAATTTGGCTGTAAAATGGCTTGTAGCAGTATCGACGATAACGTCAAATTTACCTTCAAAAAGAGCTCATAGCCCTGAAGGCAAGTCTAGAACAGTTTCAGAAACAACAGCACTTTTTGGGACAAACATTTGAGCAAAATAATATTCATTTGAATTTTAAAAATCTGTCATGCGTACATTAATAAAAGATAGGTACCTCGATTAATAACCCATATTCAATTAAAATAGAAAAACAAATGTAAAAATTATTTTAAACACTAAATAGTAAAATACATCAATACCTAATTTGTCCATCACTGAGGGGTGAATGAGGTCTTCTCAAAATTATATTGCCCAGAAAATAGAAACTTATTCCCTTTCAAGGAACAGTTTTAGAAATTAAAAACATTTTGAAATATAAGTCATTCTAAAATGCTTCCCACATTTCAGAACCTCCTTTAGGAGGAAATAAAAATTGATTTGACCTTCTCTTCATAACTTGTGCAAATCAACATAAGCTTTGTCTTTTTTTAAATATATATTAATCTTGTAAAAAATTTTTATCTATTCTCTTTTACAAAGGCAAGAGGTAAACTGACATTCATGTAAGATAAACTATCTCTTTTCCTTATAGATCTACATTCCATTAAATTCCCCAAATCTTTCCTTCTAGCTTGTACATCCTTCTAAGCATCAGTTCATTAGAAGAAAAATGCTGAAAAAGAAGAAAGCTCTCTTGGTAAGAAATGTGCAGGAGTCAACTAGGCTAAATTCATCTAGAGTGAAGCACAGATCTTTTTGAGAGAGACAGTCAAAGGCTTTCTTCTGATCGTTTACTGCCAGAGAGCCAGGTACAGGCCCACTGACTTACTGCCAGGAGAAAATTACAAACAAATTGCTAAAGGTTAAAATTTTTCATTCAGACCCAGTGTTATATACAAATTACTCTAAAAAGAAATTATTTTCCTTCTACTCAGTCTTATTCAAACATATATCTCATCCAAATTTTCAAATTTTAAAAGGTAATAAAAGGAAAAAGGAAGGGCACTGGTCAGCCTTCTTTGGTGGGTCACAGAAACTTTTAGTCCAAAGCAACTCTTTTAAGACCTGTTGAGTACTTACCTAAAACCTCTATAGCTTGCTTGCTTGTTTATTTATTTTTTTTATTTTAAATTGTTGTTTGTCTATGCGGGTAACCAGGATATATGCTGTACAATTGCACTTTTCTTTTCAATTCTTCTGTGCCTTTTCTAACAAATAGTAAAACACCCTTGCAAATAATGCAAATACATCACATCTTGAAAGTAATTAAAAAGGAGAGGAAAGTAATTTAAATAGGAGAGGAGAAATCAAAGGTAGTTTTTTTACTCTTATTCCAAATACTCAATTGACTACAAGCAATCCTTGACTTATATCATTCAACTTAAGGCAATTCACATTTGCATCTAGCCAATTATACCCTTATTTCTAGGGCACTGTTTTTGAGACTGCTGGCTGCAACCCATTTTGGTGTATGAAATTTTAACTTAGTCTTAGCCACTATTCTTTTTTAATGAAATGGAATAGAACTGAATAGAAAGTACCAGAAAACACTGAAAATAGTAATAAGTACTATTCCATGGAACTGGTATCAATTACATATATACTGGTGAATAATATAACATGATATAAAATGTATTCCTTACTCTAGCTCAAGGCAAAAAATTGGGGGGAAATGGATTCAGGACCCTTACAGCACACACATAAATTTCAAAATGAGTCCCTGCCTCAGAGTGCTTAAAGCAAAGCTCTCTTAGGGCTCCAAGTGTCAATCTGCAACTCACTCTCTTTCCACAGGAGCTCTCAGTTCAAAGGCAATACAAGTAAAGGTTGTGGGCCCAATCTGCTGTGGGACTAGGAAGAAGAAAGGACCAAGCTATGTGTAGCAAACTGAGGATGGGGAAAGAGGATGTAAATAAGAAATGGGCTAAGACAGAGTATCTCATGAACATAGAGAAATAATTTTTTCATATTCTTGAAGGCAATTCCAAAAAAGCAATCCAAATACATTTAAACGTTTCAGCAGGGAAGTACTCTCTGCTGAACTGTAGTCTGTACAGTCTGTCTGTACAAACTGTACAGCAGTCTGTACTCTCTGAGATGCTACTTTTTGATGACTCACATCCATATGAATATTAGTGCTTTCCTATGGTGGGTTTAGTTTGTTTTTATTTGGTTTCAGTATTTTCTGGTCCCACCTCACATTCAATATGCTAAAATCACTGACAAAAAGTGGGGAATGGGGATGACATGACACTGGTGAAGAATGCTATCAGCTCTAATAAAACAGAGACTTGGGGCTAAAAACCTAAGAGTTTTGATTTTGGAAGATGGCTCTAATCTTTCAAATTTGCCAAAATTCAAGGGAAATTTTTAAAGCAACTTGACAAAGAGAAGAAAGTATGATGACAGATCCAAAGAGAGATCGAAAGATCACTCCATCCCTGACTGGTG
This sequence comes from Anoura caudifer, assembly GCA_004027475.1. Classification (NCBI taxonomy): domain Eukaryota; kingdom Metazoa; phylum Chordata; class Mammalia; order Chiroptera; family Phyllostomidae; genus Anoura; species Anoura caudifer. Next base: position 86,840 of record PVKU01005210.1, read on the forward strand.
TGGCTTGGTTGGTTGGGTGTTGCCCCACAGAGCCACAAATCACCAGTTCGATTCCCAGTCAGGGCAGATGTCTGAGCTGCAGGTTCAGTCCCAGGACAGGGCATGTTTGAGAGGCACATACCCAACATTTCTAACACTGATGTTTCTCTACCTCCCTTTCTTCCTCCTATCCCTTCTCTCTAAAAATAAATAAATACAATCTGTAAAAAATAAAAGAAGAATATGCCAGGTACCTAGGTAACACCTGAATGAGTACTGATGAGGTAAATGCAGAAAGACCAACAACTAATACTTAGGGGCTTGAAGTAGCTTCAGAAATTCTCAAAAATACATAAAAAAGTAACAAGGCAGAGAATCTTAGGTTGGTTTTTCAAAATATTAACAAATGATTTAGGTCTCTTTTAAGGTTCCCATTAAAATTCTGCGTACAAAAGAATTCTGAATCCCTCAACACTAAAATAAAGGTTCTTTCTACAACAAAAAGATCATGATAATGAAATAAAAAAAATTTTTTTTAAATTCTACATTCTAACAATGTTTCATTAAAATACAATTTTATGCTAGGTTATATTGTTATTTTATGTGTTCTTTTAAAGTTTTATATTATGTAATATAAAATATAGTTTTTAAGATGTTAGAAATGATTTTAAAAGATATGCATCAATTGCTTGGCCAAAATGTATTGTATTATAACACAGTTACTAAGAGAAAAATATATTAAATTTAGATGTCACAGAGCTCCTTTTCCAAACAAAAGTAACCCATAATAAGTGCAAGGAATGCCTGCATTTTCCAAAGAATTATTTGAAAGATTATTTTTAAAGAAAAGTTCAGGTGAAAATATAAAGTAAGGAAGAATCTAGAGTAATAAAGATGTTTAAACAATATACCTCTTCCTCCTCCCCCTGGAAGCAAAGGTGAGAATCTGAGTGGACCCTCCAACAAAGGTGGAGGGGAGAGAAAAGCTCTCGTTTCAGATGAAGGTCGACCCAATGGTGAGGGGCCATATGGGGAATGCTCTGGAATAATTAAAACAGCATGTTTAAATTCAAAGTTTCGGTTAGCTACCCTACAAATTAGAATCCCATCAACAATTATCATCAGGTCATCCTCTTGCCAACTTAAGTTTAATCCATGTCCCGAACACTGTCCCTTGGGTTTTGTTAACATGGGTTAGAATTAAATAATGGAACTCTGTATTCCATAAAATCTGTTTAACAAATACACATTATAGTCAATAAAAACATTATTCTCTTGATAATTAATACACATAAATAAAATAACCATACAGTATTAAGGAAAGAATACTGGTGATATTTTGGAGTTACAGAAGATTTAGGGAGCATGAAGTTCGTTTTGTTTTTGTTTTTAATGGCAGTAGGCTTCTCAATATTTCAGCTGGTAAGCGCTGTAACTTGGAAGGGCTCAGTTTAAATCAGGCCAGGAAGCCTCTGTTGAGCCATGAATTATTTGAGTAAAGTTTGACATTTTGAAAAGTAGGAGAAATAAACACAAAATATTCTAAAGCATCAGAAATTACTTGTTCATTACCAGTGAAAAGCCAATTTACATATACTAACTCATAAAAAAATTGTCACTTTACCTATAAACCATATAACCAAGGAGCCCTATCATTTTACAAACTTTCCCATTTTCAAATAATGGTTATGTTTCAAAAGATCAAAAATCAATAGCGAAAAACAAACAAACTTAAAGACCACCAAAACAATACTTTTTAAACATGTTAAATTTTATTATGTAATTTACATAATATACAAATGTAGTTATAACAAAAGAGCAAAACATTTTTTTACTCTCTCCTGAGACTGTTGCATTAATTTCAGACAAAAATTCCTTCTGTATAATTCCTCTAACTCCTGACTTTGCTACTATTTGAAATTCATAATAATCTGCTACCTTCAAAATGTAGAAATAGACTTTCATTTTAATAAAACTGGACTCTCAAAATTATTTTATAACTTTTCAAAGATTTTAACAGGATTCTATCTATATAAAGATGGTTTATTTTCATTGCCTCAGAAACTTAATTCCACACCAACCAAAAATATTTTGAAAATTTTAAGCTATCTGGAATAGTATGAGATCATTAAAGATGCTAACTCATTAATCAATGAAAAGAAATAGTAAATACATCTTCCAAAGAACTGATCCTCTCTTGAGGGTATTAAAGCAATCAAAATTCAGATTACCCGGTTTTCCCACCTTTTAATTAATATTTAAGTAATTAAAAACTGTTTTAATTCCCATTTTTGTAATTCACACAAATACTGAAAAAAAATAGTTAATATGTAAACAGTCACAATGTTATTCTACTTAAGAAATCCTTACCCATTCATTCTCCCAAAAATAATTAATGAATACTGCACTTTGCCTTTCAAAGAGCTCAAAGTACTAAAAATATATCATTGTATAAAATCCCACTGAGAAAGACAGGCAGCAAGTATTTGTATTATTGCTAGGAAAACAACACTCAGAAACTTAGGAAATTGTGAGAGAACCTAGATTAGAACCCTAGCTCCAAAATCCAAATTACTTACAAATAATAGTATTAAATTTACACTAATATAAATTGTACATACTATATATATAAAAATATATATGTATTTTTAAATAAGGGGTTAAAAAAACTACCTCTGCCAAATGCTGTATTTGGAACATCAAGTGCATAAGGATCTTTTTCTAAAAGTTCATATTTAAGCTCTGTTTCAGTTAATCTGCAAATAAAGAACAAACATCTCTAAGTTACTCATCCAAGAGAAGTACCCACATTTCAAGAAAAATGCCAGTATCAAATATAAGCTACTCTTCACTTTATCAACATATGCATAAAAGAAACAGATCTTTTAAAATTTTTTTAACCAAAATACCTTTCTATATCCCTCACTACTATTTTGGGGTAACAGGGTTTTTTTTTTGTCAAGTGATAATGATGTTTTGCTGAGGTTTGAAATTATTTTGCTTTTTCTTCAAAATCAGACTGGAGAAGAGTACAGTATCACAAAACCCAAATTTTAGAAACAGAAGCGTCCTCCAAGGTCAACCAGTTCAAAACTACTGTTTTTCAAATGCTAATGGAAAAAGTACAATAAAAAAATGAACTATTTAAATTTTTTAAAAAGTTTTTTTAAAAGACCACCATTTTTCAAGTAAAGAAACTAAGGCTAGGAGTTTGAATGATTTATTCAAAATTAAATTGCCAGAATTCAAACAAAAGGGCTTCTGGCTTTGAGTCATGAATGCTATCCATTGTAACGTTACCCATAGGATTCCAACCATAAAACTGGAATCCAATTAACTCATTATATTCTTTTACTCCTAAATTCTTTATTGGAGAAATGTGACATTTTAAAAGAATCCCATTTCTACTTCTTGACAATCAGATCTGAAATAAAACATTTATTCATTTGGTTTTAATTTTTGAGTATAAAAGACAAGCAAGAAAATTAAAACTAATCTTGAAAAATGTTAACAATACATTCTGGCAAGAAATTATAACACCCTGGGAAGACTATCACAATCCTCACAGAAAAACTCTTACCTTTGACTGTACAGTATACACGTTTATTCTCCTTTCCATTTTTGTAAAGTAAATGCTACCCAATACATTAAAACCAAGGGATAAGGAAATAACATTTATTCCATCCATGTATCCATTAAAAGATGCTGATACTTTGAGAAATACTATCTCATAGACAGTCATCCTTTCTCTCTCCATTCCATGTAATCTTCCTCTGCCTACCCTGTTTAAGTTTTGTTACACCTTTTTATAAAAGAATCTGTGAATAGTTTCTTTCTGTTAGTGACCTAAAACAAATGTTTCAAACAAAAATCTAGTAACTCCTAGTAAAACTAATAAATTTCACCATTAGATATGCTGAATTCACTGCAAGTTTTCTTGTTTATCCTTATAAAAGTATTAACCAATTAATAAAATAACAATTAAGAATCAAGTTTTTAAAGTACTCTCACGAAGACACTTACTTCTGTCTGAGGTAAGAATTTTCTTTCCTTAAATCATTGAGGTTTCTTTCAGCAGTCCGAGCTGCCAACTTAAAAAAACAATACATGTTAAACATATGTTTATACAAACTTAACATGAAAGATACATTATATAAAGATCTCAGTAATGGCATACAAATATCACAATCACTTAAGTATCTACTTCAGTAAATTCAATGTTAAAAGTTTTAATTTCAGGAATAATTTTAAAAGGGAATGAGGTTCATGTAATCTGAAGGCATGAGGCTAAGGCTGGGGTTCAATCACAAACTTGCCAATAAATGCTGTTATCTAACATAAAGTCAATGATTAACACTGTCTGGTGCTACAAATACCCAAAAACATGACAAGAGGAATGTAGGAGGCTCCAAGCTTAGGATGATGGGAATGGAGAATCAGGATCATTATACAAGGGCAGCATTGGCCATGGAACAAGGTAAGCATCTCTGGAAAATCGCTATAATTGTGTGAAACCATAAAGGTCAAAAATAATTTCACAGCATACAGGCACAGGCCATTTTGTTAAAATGGCTGAATACAATCACAGCACACTGCATATCTATTAAGTACACAGCTCTGTACACATAATATTCCCACAGTCTTTTACATTTGTTTAGTGACACTTTTACTTAATGAAAGGTTAGAAAATCAGAATTTATACTGCAAAAAACAAAGCCACACTTATAATAAACAGAAGAACATGTACTACTCCCAAAAGTGTGGTCAAAGGCTAAACTTGAACGATTACTGCACGTTTCCCAGTAACTCCGTGGGCTCTGCAGATGGCAGGCAGCAGTATGAAGAACACCACACCTGCCAAACCAACCAGTCCTGGGATAAACATACCTATCATACCAAGGTGGGTAAATTAACTCAGCCTATAACCATAATTTTTTACAAGTAAAAGAACATAATTATCAATGGCTTCACTTAAAACTGTGAAGCACATGTGAGAATTGACTTTTAACTGGTCAAAGAATACATTATGTAAATATTCAAAGAAAACATAGCTTAATCATGGTTTAGCACCAATATCAAAAAGATTCCATGGGTAAATCTTTTTCTAATATATAATCATATAATCAACTTACACTAACAAAAAAGAGTATTTGTACCATAACAATTTTAGTTAATAAAATACCAATTCATTTAACTTTTAACAATGCAGAACTGAAATTACTTCTAAATATTTTCTACACAGTGGAACATAATTACCCTTAAGATTTCATTTTTTAAAACACATACATAAGTTTTTATGTGTAGATGTATTCAAAAAAGTATGGAATAAATTAAAGTAATACTGCTGATTACTTCTTTTTAAGTTTCTACATCGTTTTCAATTTTGAGTATATATTTTTATAAAATCTGAAATATATTTTCATTTTGAGACAATTATTTTCTGAATATTTTAGAAATAGCACAAAATTTAGAAACAGAAAAGCACAAGATTTAGAATCTAAAAGGTCAAAATTTCAATCTCCAATTTGACTCTTGACTTTCCAATCAATGTGACATTAGTTTCCTCATTTGTAAAACTTGAATTATAATACCTAGTTACAGAGTTATTTTATGGATTAACTGAGGAAACAGCATTCTATATGTATTTACATGTAAAATGGCTTTATGTACAGTGCCTAGAACATGAGAGTACTAATAAACATCAATTCCTATCTGTCTATAAAAATAATTAGCATCTGAATATTTAGAAAGTGGTGAGGACTGGTGAAAACTAAAGTCCAGCTTAACTCAATAACAAATCCTCACTTAAACTCTCAATACACAGCATAATAAATCTTAGGGCTGGGAAGGACGTAAACACTCAACATAACTAATTTCCTACCAATTAAGCTGAAATCTCCACTCAAAGAAACATCCAGCCCTAAGCAGTATCTCTGTAAGCTTCAGTATAACAACAGCGGTAATAGCAGTTAACATTTGCTAAGTGCTTGCTTACTATGTGTCAGGCACACGGCCTTGCATGAATTGCCTTATTTAATCATTACAATGACTCTGAAGTAAGCACTAATGATATCTCTATCTTGTAGGTAAGGAAAATGGCAGTAGATGAGGGAACCGGGATGCCAACCGAGACAGGATGAGTCCAGACCCTGTGTGTTCACCCACTGTGCAAACTGCTTCCCCTTGAAGACTCCTAGGGACAAGTCCTCCAAAGGCTGGGTCTTAAAAAATTCTACATGTTAGAGGGATCGTTCTTATTCTTAGTCAAAATCTGCATCCTTATGATTTCCTCACACAGTTCCTCTGGAGGACAGACATGACATTTCTCATGATGGTTTTTTCTTAATGTGTACCCTGTAATTCAACACTGGGAATCAGATACTAGAAATTTCAGATTCTTGGAACTAGAAAAGCCTTTAGATTCAGTCCTATCCCATTGTTTTACAGATGAGTAAACAGGCCCAGAGGATTTTAGTAATTGGTCCACAGTAATTAGTGGCAATCCAGTGTCCTGAAACAATGTAGCCATGAAGATTACATCACCTCCCCCAGAGAGCAAAAACTCCTTGCAAAGAAGCAGTGAATTCAAAGAATGGAAGGAAAAATCAGATTTTGTGAGTAACTGTGCCATAACAAAGTATTTATTAGTTCATAAGGAACATAGTAAAAGAAAATGGTATTTTAAAATGCTGACTTTATTTTCAATAACTTTTACACTTCTCTTTTAAATTAGGAAAAAGAACTGGATAAAAGAACCTAAGAGAATTTAACTTACCCAATTGTCATGTGCTTTCTTCTCATGAGAAATAATCTGAAAAAAAATCATTATATTATTATTTATAACTATTTTTCTTATGTAAAAAACATTCACATCTACCACTATGATTCAGTACACAACTCATAAACCTAAAATAACTCAAGCATCTCTGAAAGTAACATTTTAAAGCAAATTTTCATATACATATGATCCATTCTATTATACTTTTAAGCAAAACTAAATGTAAAGACAACTAAACTTTATGTCCAGTAAATTTCTATTTTATGCAATAATCAACTATAATATGAGTTGCTAATTAAGGAACACTAGCCAGACTGAATATAAGACCCCAATGCTGACATACAAGGTAAAGCAGAAGTAGGTTTACAGTGTGCGTATGCAAAACACAGAGTTAAGCCCCAGCCAGTGTGGTTCAGTTGGTTGGGCATCATCCCGCAAACTTGAAAGGTCACCAGTTCGATTTTTGGTGGGGACACATGCCTGGGTTGCAGGTTTGGTCCCACCCCCCCACCCCCTGACCCCCATCGGGGTGCATACAGAAGGTAGCCAATTGATGTTTCTCTATCACGTCAACGTTTCTTTCCCTCCTCTTCTCCCTCCCTTCCCCTCTAAAAAAAATAAAAAATAAAAAACAAAAATAAAATAAAATTTAAAAGAAAACATAGTTAATGAAGCTGTTGTAATAATCATAATCTGCATGTTATTTTCCATACAAACAACTGCAAACCTACTTTTGCCCCACCCTGTAGGTAGAAGACATGGCAACTTTAAGATCTCTTATCCCAGAATTTCTGGTTCCCTAGAAAGGCCCCACAACCACATGCAAAACCTCAAGAAAGGTGTACAACTAGTTAAGTAACTACATTCCTGCATCAAAACAAATACCAATTCAAACAAACCAAAATTATTTTAAGTTATAAACACATACACGTACCTGCCCTTGGTAAGAATGAATGGTTCTCTCCAGTTCTTCTTCAAGATCTTTGGCTCGTTTTCTACAGGGAAGAAATAATCATTCTACTATTAATATATACTAAGAAATGATAGAACACACTCTCTTCACTGAATATATGAAAGCATATAGAATGTTTTGTTTCACGTAAAAAATAAGGTTCAGAATTCCATATGTTAATCACCTTTAAGAGATTCTAAAGTATAATTTTTCCTGATACTATTTTAAAATAAAGCTTTGAAAGTACTGCTACTTGCAAAGGTCATGCAAAGATTTATATGGTACATTGGTTCATTTTTATTTTTAAGAAGCATTATCTTCGAAGACTTACTCAGATGTCTGTAATCTTAATAGAATTCTAGGAAATTAATGACCTGGGCAAAAAAAAATGTTACTTGTTACCTTATAAGGCTAACAAGATAATTCCTTCTTTCCAATAAACTCAAGCTTACACTTCCTAATATAAAACGAAGTATCACAACTATTTGGTATACTGCTGACAGACGTATTGTCTTATTAACATTTCTCCAAAACTTTAACTGTGGCTCACTCTTCTTTCTGTGGCATAATTCTTGAATTCATTAATACTGCATACATTCTTCCCCATTTGTACCAGAGAGAAAAGACTTTGAAATTAATGGCCACTCATAATTTTCTTGACATTAAAATAAAGTAGGATTGCCCACGTTCAAATACAACTAATTTGAGAGATTTAAAATCTCACATACTGCCCTTGCTGGGTGGCTCAGTTGGTTAGAGCACAGTACCATACACCAAAAAGGGTGCAGGCTGAATTCTCAGTCAGGGCACATACCCAGGTTTGGGTTCGATCCCAGGTCAGGGCTTGTATGGAAGGCAACCAATCAATGTCTCGATGTCTGTCTGTCTGTCTCTTTCTCTCTATCTCTCTCTCTCTTTTCCTCTAAAATCAATAAACTTCCTCAGTTGAGGATTAAAAAAACTTTAAAAAATACAATAAAATCTCATATACTGAAAAAAAAAAACATTTTTTCCTTTTTATAATTTCTGTATAGTTGCATAACAGCAAGACATTTAAATTAAAATAAAAAAACAAAACTACATTGTTTTATTTTTTATTGTTACCGCTACATTATTTTTTCTGGTATTGGGCTTTTGCATACTTTCCCCACCTCAAAAAGAAAAGGGTAAAATATATTTAATACCTACCTATAGGTCTCCAGCTCTTCAGCTGCATGACTGATCTTTTCATCTGCTTTAGAAAGTTTTTCCTCTTTCTCTAACCGGTAGTTTTCTTCTACTGTTAATTTCCTTAAAACAAAAATGTTTTATTTCTTGACACTCTATGTCATAAAATAATCAATTATATCTCTTTAATTATATTACAACTGGTGCTTTCCATAAAGCAATTTGCATAATCCCACTAAAAATATCACATACAAGAAAAAAAAAGTACTTGTATAAATATTCTTAGCACAAAACTTATTACAAACTCAAATTATAAAGCATCTTGTCTAATAACAGTACTATTAATAAAAAGTTTCAAGAGTTTTCTATAAGAATTCATCATAAAAATAAGAGTATCATGGTAAATATTAATAAAAATTATTATGACTATTATTTATCAAGACTTCCTACATAAAGAAGCATTACATTTTGTCAGCAACTAACGAATTGTTTCAATAATTTTTTTAAAAAGATTTTATTTATTTTTAGAGAGGGGAAGGGAGGAAGAAAGAGAGGGAGAGAAATATCAATGTGTGGCTGCTTTTCGTGTGCCCCCCACCGGAGACCTGGCCCACAACCCAGGAATGTGCCCTGACTGGGAATCGAACCAGCGACCCTTTGGTTTGCAGGCTGGTACTCAGCCCACTGAGCCACACCAGCCAGGGCTGTTTCAATAATTTTTAAGTTGGTTGTTAACTTGTAAAATAGTGGTTAGTCTTCCAGGCCACCTCACAAAAAAAAAAAGTAAATGAAAGTAGTAGTAGTTCTGCTTACCACTTCTAGTTTTTTTAATAGTAATATCTAACTTATTAAGCTATGAGTATGTGCCAGAAACTGTTCCTGGACCTTTGCATGTATTATTTTATTTAATTATAACAACAACTATATTTGGTTACTATTAAAAAAAATGAAGCACAGGGAAACTAAATAACTGAACCAAGGCACAGAGCTAACAAGCCATGACTCCATTATACTACTTTCTCAAGTTCTTTCACATAGTACCATTAATAACACCGGTCCCTCAAGAAATACTGACTATCACAGCAACACACATGTGGAGTCCTAACTATGGATGCCTCCCCTTCATGAACTTTGGGAACAAACATGATAAACAACTGAAAAAATTCTACAAGGCAACTATAAATGTTTTATATGCTACATACTACATTACCTATTGCTTACTAAGAACCAACCCCCAGGTCAATTGTTTGTAGGTATTACAAGAGAAGTCACTGCCTTAGGAAAAGCATTAAAGCGTTAACTGGTTTAAAGATGAAAGGAAAGTGTTTTTATAGACTGCAAATTAAAAATGGCCATAAATTCTTTGACACCCCTCTTTGGACATTCAGTCAGGACAGTTTGCCTCCTTGTAAATCATACTGTATGCAGGCAAATATTTTAATTTAACATTTTATTAGCTACCATCAACTTGGTATAGACTCTGAAGAACAACCAGCATCATAATTCACTGAATTTGAGTAGTGAATATTTTAATTTAAATGTAAGAATGGACTATAAAATATTTTGGAAATTCAAAGGCCCTGGCCTCTGAGGCTCAATTGGTTGGAGCACCATCCCATAAACCAGAGTCATGGGCTGGATTCCCCATCAGGGCACATGCCTGGGTTATAGGTTCAGTCCCTGGTCAGGGTACCTATGAGAGGCAACCAACCTATGCTTCTCTCTTGCATCAATGTTTCTCAATCTCTGTCTCTGTGACCACCCCTTCCCCTCTCTCTAAAATCAATAAGCATGTTCTCAGGTGATGATAATATAAAAAGCATTTCAAACTAATGAATGAATGAAATCACAATGTGAACAACACACTTACAGCTAGGACTTTATGCAGCTTCTCATCCTTGCTTTGAGTATCACAGAAATTTTTCTTTGAAATTTTAAACATTACTCCTTAAAATTCTACAATACAATCAATCACATTTTTGCCCAAAAGACATACTCAAAAGTATTTCTTCTACCTCAAACAATCCCTTTTACGTTCAAAAGGCCCTGAGGTACAAATGTGCTTAGCATGCTAAAGATCATCAAGAAGGCCAGTGTGGCTATAACATAGTGAGAGAAAAAGAAAATAAGGTGAAATTAAAGAGGCAACCAGGGGCCAGAGCTTATAGGTCATGATAAAGCTTTGGATTAAATTCTGAGTGTGCTATGAAGGCCCCTGGAGGTTCTAAGCAAGAGAGCAGCAACACTCATTACTTGTATTAGAATGGTCATGCTGCTGAAATCAGAGCAGAAATTAGGAGTATGAAAGGAGATACCACTCATGATGCTGCTGCAACAAACCAGATCCTAACATATGATGGCTTGGATCAGAGCAATACAGGAGGTGGTAAGAGTAATCAGATTCAGGCTAATCAGAATCAGATTCTATCAGAAAAGCTGATAGAATTTGAAGAGAGTATGAATAATGGGATATAAAAAAGAGAAGTCAAGGATGGCTTGATTAGCAGCCAAGAACAACTCAGCAAATAACACTACCACTTACTGAGACAAGGAACAGTTTGCCAGGAGAAATTTACACAGGAGAAACCGATAAGATTTACATATATCAGAGATGCAGTTAAAGGGTACAGTGCAATTATTATAATGTCCACCAAGATTCCCTGACCTAGCTTACAATAATTAGGAAGTTTAATTAGCAATAATTTGCTGATGATCTATAAGAAGTTAAAAAGGATTTTGTGAACTAGTTTGCAAGTTCCAGTATCATTTATGATATTTTCATCCTTGAAGAAAAAGTGTTTCAAGATCAAATAACTTTTTAAAAAATAAATTGATGAGCCCGCGCTGATGTGGCTCAGTTGGTTGGGCATCGTCCAGCGAATCAAAAGCTGCTGGTTTGATTCCCAGTCAGGACGCATGCCTGGGTTGGAGATTCCGTTCCCTGGGACGCATACAGAGTGCAACCAATCAAGGTTTCTCTCTCACTTGGCTGTTTCTCATCCTCTCCTCCCTCCCTTCCCCTCTCTCTAAAATAGAACTTTTTAAAAAAAATGAATTGATGAAATGTAACTCAATCATAAACTAAGAACTTTGGATAATCACATAAACTTTATATGCAACTTTTTAAGCTATTTTACTTGCTATTCAGTAGCGGTATCAACATAAATTTTATTACCGATGAAGTATCATTTCATTTTCTTGATACAGTTCAGTCATGACTTTAAGTTTGTGCTGAAGTTTTTGATTCTCATTTTCTAGATGATCATTTTCTGGCTGCAAAGATGCTTGTTCAGTCTGGAGATTTTTAATACACTCTATAGAAAAATTTTAAAAGTCACAATTAAAGGAGTAAATATTTTAATTTACGTTATTAACATTTCATAGAGATAAAAATTACTAAAAATAATAAATTATTGAACAATGGTATGGGGATTTCCTGAAGGAGTAGGGAGTGCTGGGTGGAGGGGAGCAAAGGGGGGAAAATTGGGACAACTGTAATAGCATAGTCAATCAAATATAATTAATAACAATAAATTATTAATAAACTAAATTATTTCCAACAACAGAAAACCTGTAAGTTACTTAAAATTATACCTGTTAACTTAAGCTTTAAGCCACTGCCAAGAACAGTTGCTTTACAGACATTAATATTGGATATTACCTTTATTAAAACTTGATCATCCCTATTTAAAAAAACACAATAAACACTTAAATCTTCATTATATCTTTGTAATTCTATTGTAACTATTTTGTTTCAAATACTCTGTACCTTAAAATAGCACTGTAAGTGATCACCAAAGAGGGAAAGCAGTTTAGAAGAAAACTTTCATGTTATGAATAGAAAAAAATCAATTGTAGGAATTTCTCTTTCATGATCCATTTAAAAAGAAAGTTAGATTTGGGAGGGTACAGGCATAGGCACAGTCTCCAAATACTAGTTTTAGAATATAATAAAGATTTTCCAAGCAACTGTATTAAAGGGATGGGGTAACTGGTGAGCAAATTCCTTGGTGCTCCAGCACTTATGGAGTACTCAGTTCACACACTAAAATGCAGCTTCCTTGAAAGCACACTCCACTTCCTATCTTTTCCTCCAGCGACTCTTCCATGGCTTTTAGTGTTATGTCTTACATACAGCAAACCTTTATTTTTCAGTTAATATTATTTTTCAAAATCTCAAAATAATCTAATTACTACTACTATGTGAATAAGGCTATCTCTTCTTTAATAATCTGTGTCTTTGGCTGTTCACCTTTACAAAAAATGCTTCATTATAAATACAGTTCACCTACTATAGAAACTTTTGAAAATATAGATACGTAAAAAGAAATCTATCCATAATCCCATATTCAAAGTTAATCATTATTGATATCCGAGTATGTCCTTTCATCTATTTTTATACAAATGGTCATGGTAAAATTCTTTTATTCTTAAGATTTTATTTATTTTTAGAGAGAGGCAGAGAAAGGGAAAAAGAGGGAGATAAACACTGATTGCATGGCCCCAACTGTGGACCTAGCCCACAAACCAGGCATGTGCCCTGACTGGGAATCGAACCAGTGATCTTTTGGTTTGCAAGCCAGGGCTGAATCCACTGAGCCATACCAGCCAGGGCTCCTTTAAAAAAAAAAAAAAAAAATATATATATATATATATATATCATTCCTGCATGTGCTAGGATATTATGCATGTTAAAAAAGAAAACTATATTGTAAACAGATCAGTAAAATATCACTACTGAAGGTCAATTTTGCAATTAACAAAGATTTTGAAAATTTAGCAATTTTAATTTGCTACTGTTTAATATCACAAACCATCTCACAACTATAATACTGAAATAAATATGTTCTTAACATGTTTTTTAAAATAATTTCATTATTTTAATTTCATACAAATATGGAGAAAACTGACAAGTTGTTACCAACAACAACAAAAAACTCAGGGCTGATTTTTCACAAATAAGAAACAAAAGGTAAAAAAAAATCAAACTGGATCGTCCCATAATTGATTCAATTCATGGTACCATTCTATATAAGGAGATTGTATTTATTTAGAAAAACTTATTTTTACCAGATAATTTGTTTATTGATTTTAGAAAAAGGGAAAGGAAATGAGAGAAACATCGATGTGAAAGAGAAACACTGATCTGTTGCCTCCCATACCCACCCCAACCAGGGACTGAATCCAAAACTGAGGTAAGTACCTTGACAGGGAATCGAACCCCTCACCCTTTGGTTTATGTGATGATGCTCCAACCAACTGAACCACCCAGCCAAGGCTAGAAAAATTTTAAAAGTATGTAGATTACCTACCCGTAAGCTCTTCCTTTGTTTTATCTACTTCAGTTAATTGAGTATATATTTGGTTTCTTTCTCCTTCTAGGGTTTTTAAAGAAGCTTTTAACTTCGAAGAATGAAAGAAGGAAAAAAGCAACATTAATCAGTTACATGAAAAAATCTCTCAATATACCATCTCAACTTCTGAAGCTCTGTTATCAATTTGATGAAATTATTGCCTAGAATGTACAAATTAACAACATAGCTTTCATCTTAGAAAGTTAGCAAAGTCATCAATAGTTGTAAATTTCAAACAGGGATGGAGAAGATCAGTGAGGGATGCTTAAACCGTGCTTCGGTTACTTTCACTGTTTACTTCCAACACATAAGTTGTGGTTAAAGTAATCTTCAAATTACATTACCAAGCTTTCTCACAGATCAGTGAAAATTAGGATACCACTACTTAGTATGGAAAAGAGAAGGGATAAACCAGAAGAAAATGAATCTAGTAGCTACTTCTCAAAATAGATTATCAGGCAATAGAGACAGGAAAATACTGAGACTGGAAGAAGAAAAATCCTCAAAGAGAGAATTATGAAGAAAATAAATATTTTTAATATGTTCCTTACCCAAAAGAAACATGTACCTTTTGAAATGTTTGTTATGATAAATTCTAAAAATTAACTATGATTTCTGAAGTTATTATAAAAAAGAAATCAATTAAAGATAATTCTGATCACTACTAAAAATTATTATATAGTTATATAGTAACTATAAAATGGACTTTTAAAATAGTTACTAAAGTTATATGGGTTTAATCCACATTCTATTTCTTTTTTTTTTCCATATTTATGCAGTAATACAAACCTTAGCAGCATGAATCAGCTTCTTCAAAGCTCCTTTTGGTTGATTATCTATTGTAAAAATAAAAATATAACAATAAGTTAGGAAAGAAACTGCAATGCCACAAGAGACATCCAAATAATTTTATTCATTCACTCAACTAGAGCCTTATAATCCCTCTTCTTGCTACAATAATGAATTTGATATAAGGCCCTGAACCTGCTCCCAGAAAGTTAAACATTAAAAGCAATGGTAGAACCAGAACATCAATTAACAAGGTTCTTCACCATTAATTCCAAGAGCAGAATTAGAACAAGGATTTAGTATTCA
The DNA here is from genome assembly GCA_004027475.1 of Anoura caudifer. Lineage (NCBI taxonomy): Eukaryota > Metazoa > Chordata > Mammalia > Chiroptera > Phyllostomidae > Anoura > Anoura caudifer. Next base: position 102,165 of record PVKU01005210.1, read on the forward strand.
CCTAAATACAGTCCCACAGCCTTGATGATTCTTGGATTCTCTCACCATACAAAATATGAGTGAAATTATACTCCAAATTAAGATAACATTAAACAAGTATGAGTTTTCTCATTAGAAAAAGAATCATTTCTTATAAAATGAAGCAGAAGTGAAAAAGTACAAACAGAACTGTATGCATTTACTTTGGAAATATAATAATCCTCCAATGCACTAATGCTATCATCAAAGAAATGTTTTTTAATCATATATTCTCCTTAAAAAATATGTTCATTTTGCAGGAGTAAAGAGACAGAAAAGAGGACACAAAAGTCAAGAGAACTACCATTAGTGGAACTAGGTGAAGGATATACAAGATCTCTCTGCACTCTTTTGCAACTGCCTATGAATCTATAATTATATCAAAATTTAAAAAAATAATTTAAGTCAAAAGAATTAGTTGAGAATACAGTGGGTAGCTGTAGTGACCTAATTTTTTCCTGAGTTTACAGACTGCAAACAACACTAGCAATAACAATTTGGGTTGGCCAAGAATAAAGTACTATAACCATCTGAAATCTAAATAAAGCACAAAAATGTATCCTGAGGTATTCATTTATACAACACTCATTTTTCAAACTACTCACCCAACATTTGATTAGCTTACAGTATAGGAGAAAACAGGCATTGAAATGATTATGACACCATGTGAAAATTGCTGTAATGACAACACATACAATGCAATATGTAAAAAGAACAGAGAGGAAGGAAGCTGTAGGTCTGTCAGAGGAGTTGGGGGAAGATTTAGTGAAAAGGCAGTATTCTAGCACAAGGTTAAATTAAATATAAAGGAAGGTGAGAAAGGGACAGAGTATTAGAGAAAGACGGACAAGATGAACCAAAGCACAAGTGTATAAAGAACATGGTGCACAGGGGTAAGTACAAGGAAATACAAGAGGCAGTCATCATTTCTAGGAAGAGGACATGTCATTTAATACCTAAGAGTGTACCACTTTCTGAATCACTCTTCACTTCCGATTCCAAGTTATCACCCATTAAGTCTTCTCCAAGAACAGCAGCCCAATTTTGCATCTGTAGCAAGCGTTCAGTCAGAGACTTGACATTTAGCAAAGGGAGAAAAAAAATAAAGTGTGATGCTTCATGCTAATGGTTTACAATTTCTGAATGTATATTTAAGAGTTTAAAAATCTATGCACATAAATAATAGTACATAAGCTTTTCATTCTCTACCTGGTATTACATATATAAATACCATATTCTGCCATATATACTGCGCACACCCATGTTTTTGGCCCAAACTTTCAGGAAAAAATTCTTTCATTTTAAATTTTTCTTAAGATTTTGTTTGTTTATTTTTAGAGAGGGGAAGGGAAGGAGAAAAGAGAGGGACAAAAACATCAAGGTGTGGTTGCTTCTCGTGCACCCCCTACTGGGGACCTGGCACGCAACCCAGGTAAGTGCCCTGACTGGGAACTGACCCGGCAACTCTTTGGTTAGAGGCTGGCACTCAATCCACTGAGCCACACCAGCCAGGGCAATAATCGGTTTAATTTTTTAATTCAAATTTTATTTATTTATATTTAGAAACAAAACCAATCATCATATTCCAGGGTATTATTTTCCATACAGATAACATTATTGCTTTCTAGAGTTACACTTTTAACGCATAAGCATAAATAAAAGAATTAAAAACATTTATATAGATACGGAATTAGTACTGCCCATGTATAAGGTGCATCCTTATTTTTCACTCAAAATTTGGGCAAAAATGTGCTCATTTTACATGGCAAACTACAGTATATACAGGGTCTGGCACAAATAACACCTCTTTTTTATTACAAAATCTAAAGCATGTAATTCTGTAACATAACAATATTACACTCAAGCACACCATATGACATTTTATGTGAAATGTTCAAATTAAAACTATAAATTATTACACCCATATCATTATACTACCAACCACACTCAAGCAGGTGCTGCTTCTGCCGGACCCTGTATTTTGTCATCCTTGCTGCCAGAAAGGAGCATCTGGCAGCAAGGATGGTAACACTGGTACAAATTGGAATGTACACCAAAAAAAATACACATTCTCAAAGTGGCCAAATGATGAAAATAAAAACTGCTAAAACAAAAATTTTCAAATTTCAGAATTAGTATAAAATTCTAGTTGACTCAGTCACTAAAACCTGTAGGGCCATTTACCTTGATCTGCTTTTCTTTATCACATAGAATTTGTTTTGCATATTCTTCGGAGTCTTCAAATGTTACTTTCTGTTTATTAAGTTCACTCACTTGTTCTTTCCATTTTTCACCTTCTTGTAAAAGCTAAAATTCAAACATCAAAAAAGGGAAAACTTGTGTTATCTTATCATGCTTATTTACGTATTTAAATTTATCCTACCCAAAAGAGAAAGGAAAGGATATGCTTGCGTGCTACGTAGGAAAAGCCTTTCCTTGCCCCTAGCGTGGGTCAGTCATCGCATGCACAGAAGATTTATAAATACACGTTAGAAAGTCCCTGTACCATACAAACCTGTTTCTGGCTTTCCTGAAGTTGGGAATTTTCACTCAAAGCATCTTTTATAGCTATCTTAAGTCGTTCTTCATTCATTTGAAATATTTTGAAGGTTGTTTTGGCCTAAGTAAAATACAACACACCAAGTTTGTAACAATATGAACAAAATAGTTCTGCCTTACACATCTTCCCTAAAACATGGAATTTAAGTCAAAAACATGCCCATACTAACGGAAGAGGCAGCACAGCGTAACAGAAGAAAAGGGTGGCCTAGAACCAGGATCTGGTTGTGGCTCTGACACTAACTTGCTGGTGTGGCTTTGGATCTTGATTTAACCCCCTGCACCCTTCTATGTACTGTACAGCAAATTTAGTTAACCTTTTTCTCTGTTTCTCTCTTACCAGAAATTAAACTCCAAGAGAGCTTTTCTGTCTACTTTGTTTAGCGATGTTAAGTGCCAATCACCTTCAACAGTGACCGGTACGTAGCAATAGCCCAATAAATAGTCTGATAAAAAAATGAATTTTTCTGGAATACATTGTGTGTGTGAAAATATATATATATATTTCAAATTATAATATTACATCTTATTCTTGAATCAAAATAGTAAAAGTGAAATGATTCTCAAAAGCAACAAACCTATTAGACTACTACAACTTACTTCAGCTACTTGTGATTTGAGTGATTTTGATTCATCTTCTAAGGACTGTATCCTTTTTGAAATATCCACCATCTGAAAAGAAAGCATCAATCAATATTTACTAAACTCCTCTAGTTTCCAAGATGCCATATACATTAGAAATATTGTTAACCTAACGAGTTTTCCTCAAAAAGCTAAGGGCTCAAATTAAGAAACCTACTCAGCCATTTGCTCAAAGGGATTTTACATGAAAGTTACAAAATACTATTTTATCTCATCTTTAATATTTCATGATATTTACATTATATAGGCTCTACAAAAGTCCACTAACATCATATCTTACTAAATAATCTCATATACATCAAAATATTCCTTAACAGAGATTTTAAAATAGGATGACAAATAAAGTTACAATGTTCTTAATATACCTCGACTGATAAAATAAAATCCACTAAGCAATTATTCGAAGTAAATTATTTGGGTAAGCTACTTCCATAGTGTATATAGAAAACTTCTATAAAAATATGCAAGGCCCCGGTTGGTGTGGCTCAGTGAATTGAGTGCTAGCCTGTGGACGCAGGGATCACAGGTTCAATTCCTGATCAAGACACATGCCTGGGTTGCGGGCCAGGTCCAAGTTAGGAGTGTGTGAAAAGCAACCATCAGTGTTTCTCTCCCTCTCTTTCTTCTCCCACTCTAAAAACAAGTAAGTAAAATTTTTTTTAAAAATGTGCAAGAAATTCAACGTGATAATGGTAACCTCTAGCAAATGAAAAAGAGTTAGTGGATTCAAAACTTTTAACTCTCGCCCTGGCTAGCATAGCTCAGTGGATTGAGTGCAGGCCTGTGAACCAAAGGGTTGCCAGTTTGATTCCCAGTCAGGGCACATGCCTGGGTTGCAGGCCAAGTCCCCAGTACCAGGAGCTCAAGAGGCAACCACACTTGATGTTTCTCTCCCTCTCTTTCTCCTTCTCTTCCCCTCTGTCTAAAAATGAATAAATAAGAGGTGAGGGGAGGGAATTTCAGGGGAAAAGGGGAAGGGTTTAGAGCAACAAGTTTAAAAGACACATGAACAAAAGCTGGGGAGGTGGAAATGGGAGGGAGCTGGGGAGGGCTGGGGCGGTGGGCTGGGATGGGAGTAGAAGACAGAAAACTGTACAAGAACAACAATTAAAATAAAATTTAAAAAATAAAATAAAATAAAAATAAATAAAATCTTTTTAAAAATTTTTAACTCTCCACTTTACAGCCTTCTGTATTCTTTAAACTTTTTACTGTGTATGCAACACTTTAAACCAGTGATTTTCTACTGGTGTGATGTAAGAATCTTTACAACATGCAGTATCTGACTATTCAAGGGCATTGACCTCTTTTTCCTTATACTGTCATATAAAAAAATTACAACAGCCAATACAACAATAGCTGTCTGGTGTGAATGAATCAAAATTATACATTTTTTGGGGGTCAGATCAGCAAAATTTATGTTTTTTTTTTTAGTGTGCCACAGAATTTTAGTAATTAGCTTACATGTGCCATGACAGGAAAAAGATTGAAAATTGCTGCTTTAAATGATATAATTTGTAAAAATGCAATAATTTTCTTTTACCTACAATCTTCTCAAACACAGAAGCCTTACCAATTCATCCTGTTCAGAATGTTTGGATTTCTCTTCCTTTAATTCTTTTTCTAGAAAGAGTATTTCATCCTCAAATTCAGATTTGGAACTATTCAGCTTTTCACAGATTGCCTAAAAGAGGAAGCCAACTTTATAAGACACACCTAGGAAATTTTGGTTAGGGTAAATCAGTTAGGTATAATAAAACATATACTGTAAATTAAGTAAGTTTAGTTTACATATTTGTTCATTTTATAACATTGAAATCATTGCAACTCTAGCAGGGGTCAGCAAACTTTTTCTATAAAGAGTCAGAAAATAAGTATTTTAGGCTTGCAGGCCATGTCTCATCTACTCAACTCCATGTATGTAGTGAGAAAGTAAAGACAATATGTAAATGAATGAGCATGGCTGTGTTCCAATCAGGTTTTACTTACAAAAACAGGTGGAAAGCCCAGAGTCTAGTTTGCCAACCTCTGCTCTAAAGCAATATAAAAGCAAAAATGAGGAAAAAATCCAATTTAATAAAATTAAAGGCATAATAAAAGATAAATTCAAAAACCAATCAAAATTATTTCACAATAATCTACACTGAATCAAGACACATTTTCTGTGATCTTTTAAATATAAAATGATTAGTTATTGGATTATTCCAATTGGATATCGAATACTATAATAAACATACCTCTGACATTTGTGATCCTTCAACAAACTTGTTAAAAAAAAAACCAAAAATTTAAAGAATTTAATGTACGAAAAAAAAGTAAAACAAATACATACTACATTATAGTGGTTAAAAAACTTATTTATGTATATTTCCCCAACTTTGACCATTTCACATGTGAATTCTCTTACTTGACTCAAAATTACTATATTGGTTTTGATTTTGTCTACAGGTTCAACCATCCAAGTTTTTAAGTTGCATATTAGTTTATATTCAATTGTACTTACCAATCTTGAAAATAAACATTTTTAAAAATTACTAAAACTAAAGGAAAACCTCTAAGATTTTCATTTTAAAGTAAACACTGAGTTGATCTTACTGTCAGCTTAAGTAAATTCAGTATCATGAGAATAAATTGGTGTTTTACTTTATCCACAACTTCACCAAGGTAAACTGTCTTCACCCTCCATTTTTTGCTCTTCTTTTTTAGCATGCTAAATGTTTTAAAAAACTTTTTATTGAACTTATAAATTACTACTAGAACAGTTAAAAGAGAGGGTCAACAAATAAAATATAACAATCTCAACAGTTCTTAAGGACTTTAATATGTAACAAATGAAGAAGAAAAAGGTTGAGAATTCATTTAGAGTCAATTTCTAACTTACTTTAGACTTTAGTAGGAAATTCTGAATCATTCCACATAGACTTTCTGATGATTACAGACACCGGTGATTGAGCACTGCTGAGATGGACTGACCGAATGCATGTGCACCACAGGCAGAACGTCTATTGTTTTCTCCTTTAATATTAGTAAGCATTTCATAACACTTCCATCTCAAAACAGTGGTAAGGCACTCCCATTACCTAGGGTAATCTGCCTGTCGGAGTTTAGCCAAGTGACAAATTATGATACCTTCCCTCCTTCCTATTAGCCAAATCGTACCTGGCTCCGGAGGGCCAGTTATGCATATCTCCTCCGAAGCCTACATTCAGCGATACCGTGCTGACAGGCTGAAACTGGTCATGGCCAGAGTGTTTGCACAACAGAACTCAGCAAATGTTACAAATAATGGCCCTGTTTTTCAGATAGCCAGTTGTTAAAAATATTGGGCTGGCCAAAAAGTCCATTTAGTTTTTCTGTAAAATAAAAGATACATTTTTCATTTTCACCAATAACTTTATTGATTTGGATATTTTGAGTATGTCTGCTACCTCCTGCTATTGGCTTCTACTGGGTAGAGGCCAGGTGTGCTGCTAAACATCTTCCATTGCATCAGACAGCCCCACAGCAAAGAGTTATTTGGCCAAAATGTCAACAATACCAAGAAACTTGCAAACCATTTTTGATATGTGCAATCAGTCACAGCACCTTCTCCACACACTGCACAAATCTTTTTTTTTGCATTTCAGTTGTGTTTTTAACTTTCCTGAAATAATAAAGTATAATATGCAAAAATGTTGCATATTTTCTTCCATCTTCAATATTAAAATGGCTGCACAAAAATTCACCAATTTTGCTAAGTTTTTTTAAATGCATGCTGATATGACAGCTGTCACAATACCATCTAACAAAATTGTTTCAGATGAAGTTATAGACAACTAAGCACTACTAGAGCCATCGTACAGAAAAAAACAAACTTTTCGGCCAACCCAATATTTACCAGCACAACACTACTTGTATCATCTCTGGTCTAAATCTAGTCAGCTGCTAATTTACTGGGGATGAAGTGAAGGCAAGTACTGCTACAATTTACATACTTGCTATTCCTATATTGATGAAAATCAATCCTATATTTTTCTTTCTGGAGCAAAGTTAAAAAAAAAAATTCACCCTAGTACATTTCCCAGGAATGAAGAATAAAAATATATAGTGCCCTAGATTCCAATAAACTCAACACTGCACTCAAAACAAGTTAGCAACTAGAGCTCAAATATTTAAAATATTTTATGCTACTTACTAATGTTCTATTTCCTATGTTTAACTTTTTTTAAAGTTTAACATCCAGAGATGCTCTTTTACATTTCCTGTGAAAGTTTTGAGAAGATATATTAATTTTTAAAGTTTATACTGTCTAGTAAGAATATTCCCCCAGCTTTCATAATTATACTATTTATTTTTACCTCCAAATTTTGACCTTTTGTTGACTCCTTCTCAAAGCTGGAATCCTTTAATGACTCTAAGCCTTGATACTGAAAGAAAGCAACACTGTAAGTAAAAACTCTACCACCTTTATTCTGAATTGTATCTGGATAGGTGTCTAAGAAGCAGATAGAATCTGCTTCGAAGGTATGTTGAATTTATTTGGATTTACTTAAGTCCTCCAAATTTGACCCCTATAACAAACCAAGCCAGGGCGGCCAACACATCACAACCAACTAGCTTGGGCAGCAAAGGGCAGAAATGCACACCTGAGACTGACAGAGCCGTCCAAAGTCTACCTACCCATTAAAGAGAAATTTGTATCAAATGGCCACCAGACATTTCACTTCTCATTCAAATTAAACAACAAATAAAGTACGTAGGGAATATAAAATATTTTAAAAATAGAACCAAGAACAATGTAGAATAAAGACAATGAAACATACAATGCTATAGGATTTAGTAAAATGCACTGATACTTGAACACTTTTTTAAAGAGTGAGTAAATGGAAGACCGGGTTGTTTTGGATCAACCTTCTCACTAAGAACAAGAAAAAGAGCTGGACAAAAATACCAAAAGACAGGATATGCCTGAAGGCATCAGAGAGTTAACAAAAGAAAGAATGTTGTCCTGACTGGTGTGGCTCAGTGGAATGAGCCAAAAAGTCACCTGTTTGATTCTCAGCCAGGGCACATGCCTGGGCTGCAGGCCAGGTCCCCAGTTCAGGGGGAGGGGGAAAGGCAACCGATTGATGTTTCTCTCCCACATCAATGTTTCTCTCTCTTTTTCTCCTTCTCTTCCCCTCTCTCTAAAAATAAATAAATAAAATCTTTTTTTTAAAGAATGTGTGACAGAAATAAAATACTCAGAAAGGCAAGTCCAGCATTTGACAGTGCCACCCCAGCCCCACCGCACACAAAAATAAAGAACAATAGGCTAAGAAACTAAGCCAGAGATTTTAGTAGAAATGGGAGCTGAGAAGATAAAATCTGTAGTTAAGGAGCTGATGAGTGGGAAGAGCCAAGAAACTCAGATTTTAGAAAGGGATGCTGTAGCAGGCTGAATTCTCTCCAAATTCCACCTCATCCCAATTTTTCAGATGTGATTAAGTTAAGGATTTTGAGCTGGAGTGAATATATGGAATTATATTGGTGGGTCCAATATAATCCCAAAAGGTCTTATAAACGGAAGACGAGGATCAAACTTAGGAGATAAGATGATGTGATGACAGAAGCGGAAAATGGAGTGGTGCAACTCTGAGCCAAGAAATGTGGGCAGCCTGCAGAAGGTGGAAGAGTCAAGGAGCAGCTTCTCTCCTGGAATGCCCACAAGGAAACAGACTTGCTGATACCTGAATTTTAGGCCTAGAAGACTGAGTTTAGATTCCTGACCTCCAGAACTACAGCTGAATATATCTGCGTGGCCTTATGCCACTAAATTTGTGGTAATTTTTGCAGCAGCAGGAGTAAACTAATACCAACCCACACAGGCCACCTTATAAACAAGTCAAAACCAGAAAGTTTCCTTTGAACTCAGGCCAAGTTTCCAAACATCTCAGTCCGTGATTAGAGTAATCTAAGATTTCAAATGTCCCAAACCCACCTGCCTATGAGAAGCAATAGCAGATCCTCACTGGAGAAAGATAGCATTACCCTCTTCAAAGTTATCTGTATAATATTTGTTATACTATCACTGATACAACAACCCAGTATCCAAGAAGATAAGATGTGACTGAGAACGAAGGGGAAAAGCGAGCAAGAGAAACAGACTCCCAGAGGACAAATAATGGAGCTTTGAGTCAGACACTGGCTATAATTGGAAAGACACATTTAACAAGCGTTGGGAAGGATGTGGAGAAGATGAACTCTCACAAACTGCTAGTGGAAATATCATCTGGCATAGTCACTGTGGAAAACAATTTGGTAGTTCTTTCAAAAGTTAAATATATATATAATAATTCCACTTCTAGGTATTATATAGACCCAAAAGAACTGAAAATACATATCCACACAAAAACTTGTATATTAATGTCCGTAGCATCATTTATAATAGACAAAAAGGAGAATAACCCAAATGTCCATCAACTGACAAATGTGATACAAAATATTATTTGGCAAAAAAAAATTAAATATTGATACATACAACATAGGTCAACCTTCAAAACTTAATGTAAGTGAAAACAAAGCAAGGCACAAAGGACCACATATTATGATTCCATTTATATGAAATGTCCAGAATAGACAAATCTACACATAACACAAATGAACCCTGAAAACATTTAGCTAATTTTTTTAAAGCCAGTCAAAAATGACATGTTAAATGATTCCACTTACATGAAATGGAATCCAGAATAGACAAATTTATACAAATAAAGAGTAGATTGTCTTGGACTTGGGAATGGGAGAGACTGGATGAAGGGTGGTAGCTAAGAGGTGCAGTGTTTCTTTTGAGAATAATAAAAACATTTGAAATTTTTTGTGGTAATGGATTCACCACTCTGTGAATACACTAAAAGCCACTCATCTGTACACTTTAAATGGGTGAATTGTATAATATGTGAATAATTTCCCAACAAAGTTGTTAAAAAAACATTATTTGTAATAGTTTTTAAAATCATCAGATACCAGGGAATAAATTTAAGAAAAGATACACAAACAGAAGAAGCAGAACTCTGAACAGCTCTGAGGCATCAACAGCCCTGGACTTCTGGTCAAGATGGAGGTGTAGGGAAAACACAACTCACCTCCTTGCACAACCACAGCAAAAATTGTAAGTAAACTACAATACAACTATCATCCAGGATCATCAGAAAATCAAGCTGTACGGAAGTCCGATAACCCAAACACATTCATTTAGAGAAGTAAGTGGGGCAGATATGAAGAGACACAGAGACGGAGAAGAGGCAGTCCCACACCTGCATGTGGTAGATAAAAATCATGAGGGATACCTCAGGAGCAAAGGATCCCAGCCCCACACCAGACCACACAGCCCAGAGCCCTGGCAGTTCCAGTGCCAGGGATATAAGAACCCTTCACCCCCAACTTCTAGCTGTAAAAACCAGCGAGGGTTGGGGTGGCGGAAGAAACTGCAAGATTCTCAGGTGTCTCCTTTTAAAGGGCCCACAAAGGAATTAAGACTTATACAGACTCACTCCTTCGCGGCTCCAGCACTGGGGCAGCAGCTGGAAGGGCACCGGTGGCATATGGGGAGGAACTGAAGGGTCTGGCATCAGGGCAAGTGCCAGGGGACAGCTTCCAACTGGACAAAATTCCAGAGGAAAGGCAGTGGCCATTGTCCCTTTTCTGAGCCCCCCACCCCCCACCCACACAGAGCCACAGAGCAGAGGCATTATATACGAGGCTCCATCAACCTGGTCCACACAGGCTGCCCTGCCCTGGTGGTTACCTAAGGCAATTCCTGAGTTATGTCCTTTAAAAAAAAGACTGGGTCAGAAATAGAACATCAAAGCTGTCAATGCTGCTCCATGATCAGGGATGTGGGTTGCTGCATGAACAGCGATGTGGAAATATCAAGGAGAAACTAGCTGGGTGAAAAGATCTTCGAAGCAAACTCAGGACTAGGACACAGCATCTAAAATATAACCTGTCTGAACTCCCACACTATTACTGGAGCAAAACCACACGTACACATACACTCAAAATGAAAAGAGGTTTCAGTGACTGACAGGATATTTTCATCTCTCTTCAACTGCACTGCAGAATTAGTTCTTGTATAGAATGAATTGAGTTCACATTATTTTCTGTGCATCATTAGCCAGGTCACAGAAATTGTCTCATTTTTCAGAATCATAGTCTTGCACTGATAAGTGTGAAGTATGAATGTATCTACAGATCAACAGTGAATTATAGGATAAGGGATTAATATCAGTTATTTGAGAAATAAGTTCATTTAAAATTGAACATACTAGGGCTGGGAGCAAGTACACTACCATCACTGGAGTTGACAACTGTCTCACTGGATGAAATAGGGACAGCTTCCTGGAGGAGCTAAAAATTTTGGAACGGTCAGAACAACAGAAGTGATGTTTGTCAAGCCCCACACTAGGGAATACAATTAGATCTTATTTCTTAGCAGAGCCAAAGATACCATTCATCTAATGTCAACATTCTATTAAAACCAGCAACAGTGTAATCTCCAACTAAATTTCCAGACCCCTTGGACTTTAATCAGTCCACATGCTTCATGGTTTCTTTGCCATAATTAATTGATGTGTCTTCTCAAATGTACTCACTGGTCTTAGTAATACTGCGCCATTCCAGCTTGCTTTCTGTTTTTTTAAAAAACGTTCCTTCTGTATCCTTCCTTGTCACTTTGCCCCATCTTTTCTATATTCATTCTCATGTAAGACTATTAATTTTTTAGGCTACAGTTATATAGTCTCTTGTCATAGGTTCAGAAAGTAGACAGGTGATCTATCAATATAATTTAACATCCCAAGTAGCCAATGGAAGAGCCCATTGGAAGATGTTTTTCAGGTTTGTTCTATCATCACATCTCAGTGTCTTGAGTACTTTTTGCTTCTCGGTGTGATGGCTGATTAACTAAATTATCGAATCCATAACAAGTCCTAGTAGCTCTGATTTGTATTTGAATGGGTTTGGTGAATGAAAATATATAAAGGAAACTTACTTCCAGTCAAGATGGAGTCATAGTTAGAGTTGCTTTGCCTCCTCACATAACCATAAAAAGAATTACAACTAAATCTCAAAACAAGTAACACCCAGAACTGTCAAAAAACCAAACTATATGGAAGTCCAACAACCAAGGATTTAAGGAAGCCACAATCATCCAGACAGGTGCCCTTTATAGGAAGTAAAAACAGCTCTACCTCATACACAGAAGTAAACACAGGGAGGCTGCCAAATTGGAGACAAAGGAATATGGCACAAATGAAAGAACAGAACAAAACTCCACAAAAAGAACTACATGAAATGGAGATAGCCAACCGATCAGATGTAGAGCTCAAAACACTGGTGGATCAGGATGCTCAAAGAACTCATTGACTATGGCAACAACATAAAGGAAGAAATGGAGGTTACACTAAGTGAAATAAAGAAAAATCTATAGGGAACCAACAGTGAAGCAAAGAAAGCCAAGATTCAAATCAACAATTTGGAACACAAGGAAGTAGTAAACATTCAACCAGAAAAGAATGGAGAAACAAGAATTAAAAAAAAAAAAAAAAAAAAAAAAAAAAAAAAAAAAAAAAAAAAAACAAGGGACAGTATAAGAAGACTCTGGAACACCTCCAAATGTGCCACGATCTGAATGATAGGGGTGCCAGAAGAAGAAGAGAATGAGCATGAAACTGAAAATTTATGTGAAAAAATAATGAAAGAAAACTTCCCTAACTTGGCAAAGGAAATAGACATACAAGTCCAGGAGGCACAAAGAGTCCCAAACTAGTTGGACCCAAAGAGGACCACACCAAGACACATCATAATTAAAATGCCAAAGGTTAAAAATAAAGAGAGAATCTTAAAAGCAACAAGAGAAAGGCAGAGAGTTACCTACAAAGGAGTTCCCATAAGACTATCTAAGACTATCAGCTGATTTCTCAAAAGAAAGCTTGCAGGTAAGAAGGGGCTGGAAAGAAGTATTCAAAGTCATGAAAAGCAAGGACCTCTAACCTAGACTACTCTAGCGAGGAAAGCT